>JAIZAY010001359.1:0-15889 GCA_029531755.1 Holothuria leucospilota
CACATGGAAGGGACAAAACTTGTGGTAGGTACAATAAGTCTTGAACAAGCCTTGAAAATAAGACTGCATGACAGTAGCTCTTATTTGAAAGATACTTAACATTCATACCTAACAGATCATGAGTTTGTTGGCCTTCATTTGTCAGTTTCTTCACAAGAATATAGCAAATGGATACATGGACAAATGTGTTTCTACAGTATGGTATTCCTATAAAAACTTCATACCAAATTCATACTCCATGATGAAACCTTAAGCAGGCGGCTTTACAATTACCCGTGTTCTGAGGTAACCATTATTGTTCTCACTGATAGTGTAGTTTAGACAGCAGCTACCTATTTGACTGATACTGTAGTCCATATTGACATGCGTTGTCGTTTGTTATTTATGACTTAAAGGGGAAAATGCAGTCCCCGCCTTAATTTGAATTATTGTATTCTGTCATCCTACTTCAGGAATGGGCCCTTCCAATCATGTGAGAATATTATTGTTACTTTTTGTTAAATTCATTTAGAATATTCCTCCTTGGTTTACCTCCAATATTCAATGTTTTTATATGGAAACATAATGAAAAATACCTGTCAGCCCCAAAAAAAGGAGATCTGTAAGATTTAGCACATTTTTGAAAATAAACATATGGGTGGCTGCTGTCTCCCTTTATCATAAAGTGTAACTTTACCAATGTCCTAACAAACGTACAGTTTGCCACATAGACAGGTATGTTTCTGTGACATACCTGCATATACTTGATACTAAAATGATACTCAGTGATTGATCCCTGTGGGTATATATACAGTTGTAGTTCCACAGCTGAGATCAAAATATCTTTACTGTTCTTATTTCCTAGTATACAAATAATGAATAATTATGAGAACGATAGTATGAATAATTTCATGAGTTCAAATATTAAGCGTTCTATTCAAAAAGGCAAAGCAGAGTTGAATAGAACGTTTCATCTTTCCACTCATGAAATTATTCATACTGTTGCATGAGTGAAAAGCATTGGTTTTTTGTTTTATATAACACATTATACTTCTGATCTAGTTAAATTAAAACACCTTTACGAATGATACCATATTAACATGCATTGTCCTCTGTTAATTATGACTTTACATGAAGTATACCTTTACCTATGTCCTCACAAATGTGCAATTTTCCATACATATGCATGAACAAGTGCAGTTGTGTACTGTACTTGTATAAACTTCATTTAATATGCAAAGGTAGGCCTTAGATGTGAGTGTATAAAATGGCCTATCCATCAGCTGAGATTAAAGGATCAATAAATATTGCTCTGTCTGAAACAAAGTTGTTTGATTGGATGGTCACTCATATCCAATAGACCTGTATCAGTTTTTTAATTACAGTTGTTAATTAAGTTGTTCACCCATAACTGTGAACTCATGTAAACATTTTGCAAGTATGTACCCAACCAAGCTAAATGATCAATTTTGTTCTTTTAACTTCCAGAATAAAAACATGCAAGTCAAAATAACCTGTCTATCCTAGAAATTGATCCCCAGCTTGAAAATTTAATGTATATTATCCTATCTTTATTTTGGAATTTTATAATTTCTTTTTGTTCTTTTAACTGACCTGTCCTTTCTGCACATAGATTCATAGCTGGAAATTTAGTACAGATTGTCCTCTGTCTTTTATGACTTTTCATAATGTATACATTTATCAGTGTCCTCACAAACATACAATTCCTCATACAAGTACAGCAATACTTGTTTTTATTTTATGTTTTTTTTTTCTGATGGCTTAACAAGACTGTGTGGTCAGTTTGACAATGGTAAGGTTACCATGAATGTTTTCACTTATTGAGGGCTGAAAACTTAAGTGTTGCCATTCAGGTTCAATCAGATTTAATTTCAGTATGGTCCCCACCCTGTGGTAGACATGAAAGTTGCAAGTCCTTTAAGTTGATACATGACATTGGCATTTATTTCAGTGATGCTCTACATCTTGACAGGGATTTTTTCTCTCCTGTCTATGGTTTTGTGAAATGTAGATGAATGTTCTAACAAAACTACAAATTGCTGTGCATACAAGGACTTGTATGTTGTGGTATATTAATGAAAGGGTGCAGTTCTATTATATACATTACTAAACTACATACTCGGATGCCATTATCAATTTAACCTTCAAATGGGTATTAATTTAGATATCCATCCCCTGATAACAACTTTTTTTGGCATCTTACAGCAGTAAGGTATTTAAACATAAATGTAACTTCTTGAGATGTAGCATTACTTTTCAAGTTCAATCTGATTTAATTCAGGGGGTGTAGACATGGAAGACTGGTTTGTTTAAATGAATTAAATGCTTTTGCTACTTGACATGTGAGGCAGGTTCATTTGGGGAAAGAAAGACTTGTTAAAATTATGGTGTGGGAACAGTTGTATTCAGAAGTAACACTTTATACTGTAAATATCTGAAGAAGGTCACTTACAGTATGTACAGAGATTAAATTTGCTAGCATAACAAAAGCACCTTTTAAATGATACCATATTGACATGCATTGTCCTCAGTTATTCATGACTTTATATGAAGTATACCTTTACCTATGTCCTCACAAATGTGCAATTTTCCATACATATGCATGAACAAGTGCAGTTGTGTACTGTACTTGTATAAACTTCATTTAATATGCAAAGGTAGGCCTTAGATGTGAGTGTATAAAATGGCCTATCCATCAGCTGAGATTAAAGGATCAATAAATATTGCTCTATCTAATACAAAGTTGTCTGATTGGATGGTCACTCATATCCAGTAGCTAGGTATCAGTTTTTTAAGTACAGTTGTTGAGTTGATTACCTAAATACCTGTTAACAGATATAAACATTTTGCAAGTATGCACCCAACCAAACTAAATTATCACTTTTGTTCTCTTAATTTTCAGAATAAAAACATGCAAGTCAACATAACCTGTCTATCCTAGAAATTTATACATAGCTTGAAAATTTAATATTATATGTTATCCCCTCCTTATTATGGAATTTTATAATAACTTTTGTTCTTTTAACTGACCTTGCCTTTCCGCACAAAGATTCATAGCTGGAAATTTAGTACAGATTGTCCTCTGTCTGTTATGACTTTTCATAATGTATACATTTATCAGTATCCTCACAAATATACGATTCCTCATACAAGTACAAGAATACATAATTTTATTTTACAAGCTTTTTTTTTTTTTTGCCACAACAAGACTCTGTGGTCAATTTGAGGATGGAGAGGTTACCATGAATGGGACAATTGTTACTTTTTGAGGACAGATTAATCTAGCATTACTTTTCAGGTTCAGTCACATGTAATTTCACTTGGTTGTAAACTAAAGAAGAATTGTTTAATTAAATATATTTGCAATCATTAATTTTTCAAGCCAAATGATCACCCTTTTTCTCCTAGCTCACACAAGAAAATATTTTAGATCAATCTACACCCTACATTTCACAAATAGATCCATCTAGGTACAAACTGAGTGAGTACTGTCCCCTAGCTCTTTCATATGACTCAATTAATTATACACTCATTTGAATAATTTGTTTATTTTACGGCACATACTATCCATGCACTCTCTCTATTAAAATTGATATTTTATATTTTAATGAACTTTTCCGGTATCAGTTGGACATTTTCTATGAATTTTTCAGTGGCCTTTAACCCCTGCTAGCAGTTCATTCTTTATGTACAGCAACACTCTGTATATAGTTTAATGTAACTCATGCTTCCAAAGCAATTTTTGCATGTTTTTTTCTCTCATCAGCAGAAGTTAGCAAAGATTAGATTTGTATGTTTGGTATAACCCTGCAGAATTCACTGCCCAGTGAAATTTACTATCCATTTCTTTGAAGTGTCCTTCAATATTAAACTATGTTTTGGGTTCATTGACCAATCATTTTGTATAGTATCAGAGTATTATTTTAGAAAGCATGAGGGCTTAGTATGTTTTCCCTTAATTTCATTCCAACCATGTATTCTTTTTTGCATTATCTCTCTTTTTCCCTATGGTGTTAGGTAGAATAGTGTTGCCAAGACTATATTTTTACCACCCAATTTGGTAGTTCCTGAAGTAGTGCTGTGGATTTAAGGTTGTGTGAGTTGCATTTTTGGGTGATTCTTAAAGAGGTACTCAAGTCATGTACTTTATTACTTTTAAATCCTTTTTTATTTGGTATTTGGATAGCTCACGTGCAAATATTCTGTCATCAAATCATTTGTGGGCAGTTTTGTTTTAACTCAAGCTTTGGGCTAGAACTTAATATCTGTGTGGGTTTTTAGCATTGGGTTAGACTTGAAAAGTTTTACTTGTTTCTGGCTCTCCTACTCATGAATACCCATGAATTAATGTACATAATTTACGCATCATATTCTACTTCTCCTATAAAACTTGCATTTTGTCTTATGTGTATTACTTTATCTGTGATATGTTGGTGATCTTGTTGGAAATGAATTATCAATATGAATTGACTTTTAGAATAGTGATCCTCATAGCCAAAGGTGAATAAGTTTTAAGTACTGTCATATTTCTCCATAACATGACACAGGAGTTAATATTCTTACAACCAGATACAATGACCAAGTGATCACTTTTTTCCTGCAGTTACTCGTACAACGAAAAGTGACAACCTCAACCTGCCTGCCCCCTCCCCCATACCCCGGCATAGATGCTTATAGCTGCAATTAAATTTATAATCATCAAAAAATGTTATCACCTTAAGTGACTGTGTATAATGTGTACAGTAAGCAGTGTGAGCTCAACAGGTATACAACCATAAATTCTGTACGTACATTTTTGTTAGTTATATTTTGGTTTTGGTTCTTATTGTGCCTATATGGTCAATTAAATGTATGGTTAACAAATGTAATCTTTTCTTGAGTTAAGATTAATGTGGCAGTACAGTTTTGGTCCACTTACAGTAATTTAAGTAGGGTGATGACAAGCCCTATCACTATCAAATCGCCCTTGCAGTGTTTTGGTACAACATGAATGAACGTTTATGATGGTAGCATACATGCATATATAGGAAGATAACATACTTGTGAGGACATTGGCAAATGTACAAATTATTTGAAGACATGAGTAGGAGAGGACAGTGCATGTTAATGTATATAGTAGGAGTCAAATAAGTGCTTTTGTCATATTACCAAACATAGCTCACGTTTGCAAAAGTGGCTAATGGGTATGAAAAGTGTTTACTGGTGAGATCAATTGGTGCCTGCTGTAAAAGCATGATCTACTATAAAAAAACAGTCAGTTTTCATCATTTTTTCACCCTGCTACAATTAGATTGAACAACCACACTGCATGTAAGCCTGTTTCAAGGAAGATTCTCAGAAAATAAAGTTACTAACTTTTACAAAAGAGGTTTACATGTCAATTGCACTTTTTAATGCAGTGTACGAGTGCATCCTAACGAAGGTTTTGATTGCTTTTAAACAACAAAAACATTTTTTGAGAAAAGTGCAATTCAAAATAGCATAAACTAGTTTGGTCTGTTTTACAGTGTTGATGCAACAGAGGAACCGTCCCTTGGACAACCCTTTCTGGGAAGATTAGTCAACCACGGTGAAAAGAGGGAACTATTATTGTAAAATTAAAGTTGTTGAATTGCTGGAAAAGCCCAGGCTGTGTATTTTTGCTATGAAAGACATCCCTGCCAACACTGAATTGCTCTATGACTATGGACTTCCCAAGGGATTCAAATTTCCACCACCATTCTACAACCCTCAGCTGGAAAGCACAGAACACGGCCAAAAAGGTAATACACAAGAAAGAGAGAATTTAGGAAGCAGTTCCAACTATGAAAAGGAGAATAGTTCTTATCATGCAGAGACAGAGAGTAGTAGTTGTACCAAGAGGTCTGCTGTATCCATGAGAAATGACAATGAGAGTATTAATTCTGCCAACAGTAAAGATAAGACCTCAGCTCAGTGCATCACTTCACCAGAGTCAGTTAGGACCGAGGAAGGGGATGAAAGTAATGTTGGTACAAAGGAGGGTAGTGATGAGGACTCAGGGGAAGATAGCACTGGAAGCTGTGCAGAAAAGTTACTAGCCAAAATTATGGGCAGTGTATGCAGTGTAGAAGATGACAGTGACCATGGTACAGAGTCTGATATTCCAGAAAGGAGGTGTATGAAAGTTTCTGTCACTAATGCTATCCCTATAAAAACAGACAGTAGTAACTGTGTAAACACTGCTGAACTAAAGTCTACAATCATGGCCAAGAAAACAGATGAAGACAATAGTTTCACTGAGTGTCCTTCATCAAATCCAGTTGAGCAACGGGGAGAAAGTTATTTTGGTACATCAAAGACTACCAACTTTGAGAACCATGTTACCAGCTTAAGAAGCAGTGAAGAAGAGAAATTATATGGTTCTTACATCAAGGGAAAACCAAATGGAAGTCTGGAAACTGCCAGCTCCCCTGAAGACATGAGTGAGGATGGGGGGACTGTTGAAGAAATTATATCAGAAAGCAGTTATGCTGAGATGTCTGATGTTATTCCTCACAGAATACCTTTCAGTCGGCGCAAGGAGGTTGATAACCACACAGAACTTACAGATACATTTGAACCAAGATGGACAGAAGAAAACCAGATGACGTCTGCAGATGTTTCAGACAAAAACAGTGTGTGTGTGTGTGTGGTCAGTTTGACAATGGTAAGGTTACCATGAATGTTTTCACTTATTGAGGGCTGAAAACTTAAGTGTTCCATTCAGGTTCAACAGGTGTCGACTATTCTGTAGCAGTGGATATTAGTTGTGCCAAGATGTCTAACAATGCTCATGTGAGAAGTGACAATGAAAGCAGTGAATTTTTCAAAAGTAAAGCCAGTAGCTCAGCTAAGTATATCTGTTTGCAAAAATCAGTTGCAGCAGATAAAGGGGATGAATTAGGCAATTGTGCTACAAAGGAGGGTACCAACCAGGACTCAGATAAAGATAGCAATGGAAGCTGTGCAGAAAAATTACTAGCAAAAATTGTGAGTGGTTTCTGCAGTGTAGAAGAAGATAGCGACTGTGTTACAGC
The DNA here is from genome assembly GCA_029531755.1 of Holothuria leucospilota. Taxonomy (NCBI): domain Eukaryota; kingdom Metazoa; phylum Echinodermata; class Holothuroidea; order Aspidochirotida; family Holothuriidae; genus Holothuria; species Holothuria leucospilota. The sequence continues at coordinate 7,038 of JAIZAY010001359.1, forward strand.
GTTTGTCATTCCAGAAAGTAGGTGTATTAAAGAGTCTGTATCTGATGTTATCCCCAAGAAAACGGACAGCAACAATTTTGATAATCCAATGACTGCCAACCTTGAGCCAGATGTTACCAACCTAATGAGCAATGAAGAGGAGAAATTGCATAGGTCTTATGATGAAGCTACCAGCTCCCCTGGGGACACAAGTGAGGATGGAGACTATGTTCAAGAAATCATTTCAGAGTGTAGTGGTGCTGAGCTGTCTGATGTTACTCCTCACAGAATACCTATAAGTAAGCGCAAGAAGGTTGATAAGCAGACAGCCCTTAAACATAAGTCACAAGAAAGGCAGATAGAAGAGAATCAGAGGATGCCCACAAACTTGTCAGACAAAAGCAGTAAAGATGAGAAGATATCGGAGAAACATTACAATTGTGAGCACAAGAAGGAGGTTGAGGACAAAAACTCTCAGAAACACATGAAATCTGTAACCATGTCAAAAGAATGGAACAAAGATGAGAGCTTATTAGAGGAAAGTCACTGTGCTAAGCACAAAAAAACATCTAAACATAAGAAATCTACAAAGCATAAGAAATCTGGAAACATATCAGAAGGAAGCAGTGAAGATGAAAGCTTGCTGCCAAAACGTCACCATTACAAGAGAAGAAAATATACTAAACACAGAAAGTCTGCTAAAATCAAGAAATCTGTGATGATGTCAGAGGAAAGCAGCATGGAGGACAGCCCATGTAAAAAAACATCACTGTGATAAGTATAAAAAAGGATCTAAATATAAGTACAGCAAGCACAGGAAATGTGCAGACATTTCAGGGGAAAGCAGCAAATACGAGAGCTGTTGTAAGAGCAAAAAAGGTACTAAACATAAGAAATCTGTGATCGTGTCAGAGGAAAGCAGTGGAGAGGAGAGCTCATTCGAGAAACATTACTATGGTAAGCAAAGGAAAGGCACTAAACATATGCAGTTCAGTAAGCAGAAGAAGTCTGTAGACATGTCAGGAGAAGGCAGTGGAGATGAGATGTTGAAGAAACATCACTGTTGTAAGAGCAAGAAAACTACTAAACACAGGAAGTCTACAAAACACAAGAAATTTGTGATCATGTCAGAAGGAAGCAGTGGAGCAGAGAGCTCATGCAAAAAACATCACTGTCGTGGGCAAAAGGAAAGAACTAAGAGGTCCACTGAACACCAGAAGTCTACCACTGAACACAAGAAGTCTACAAAAAAGTTAGATGTTACACAAACCAGTGAAGATGAGAGTTCAGATGGAGAAGTGCAAACTGTTAGCAAAAAGGGTGGTAAAAGAGTTTGGAACAGAAAAGATTACTGCTTTTCTTGTGGTAAAAAGGGAGTGGCTGTCATTGCACCAGAAGACATGTGGACCAAGACACGGAAGAGAAAAACTGAGGAGAGCACAGTCAGCTGCAAAGATGATGATCCCTGAAAATGTCTCTACAGAAGGTGTAACAGACAATCTGAGAGTCAAAGTTTTGTCTAGGATGCAGTCAGATGACATAACAGCTGATGTTAGACGGGACAGTGACATTTTAGTCTATGGCTCAAGGCTGATGAGAAGTCACCCTGATGAGCACCAGGCACTACTAGTGTCTCAAAAAATGCGTGATCTTGCCAAACTGGTAAGAGCTGCACACAAAAAGGACCCATCTATATTGGGCATAAGACAGTGCATTGACCCAAACAAATCTGACACTGTTGTGGCTGCTGTGAGGATAGTTGCAGGATACTCAGAAGAAACATAAAGCTATGAAACTCCATCATATGCCAGAAACATAGGCTTTGAGTTGGATAAAGTAGTAGCTCAATTAGGTAGTGAAGCACTAAAACACAATGAGAACATTCTGGCAAAAAATGTCAGTACGTTTAGAGACATTAAGCTGGCATCATGGTCGCATGATGTAACATGTGTGGCACATCAAACACGCATGATGATGTCGCCTTGAGGATAAACTAATTTAAATTGTTAGATTCCTGTACGTGTATTTACTATATGCAGCTGTAGGGAATTTCAATACCTTTTGCACTATAACCAAGAAATATTTTCCTTAGTTTTCGGCTCTCACCATCCGCTTAAAACTAAACTTGCATCGTCTTCTTATTGGTAATAATGTGCTTAATGTTCTGCCTGGTGTGAGATATTTAGGTGCTTTTTAGGACAAAACCTTGCAAATCCACTTACAAATTAATAAGTGATGTTGAATTGCTTTTGGTCACATTTATAGAATTCGTAAGTTACACAGGTTTCTCACTTTTCAAGCTTCCCATAATTTAATCCTTCCTGTTGTAATCAGTCACATTGACTATCTACCTAAATAGGTGTGTACGAAATGCCGCTGTTAAATTTTGTAATGTTCCATCTTCTACACGTGTACTGTACATCACTCCCCTCCTCCAGCAGGTTCACTGGTTACCAGTTATTTACAAAATACTGTACAGTTTAGGGTTATTACCCTCATTTTTAGCTGAAGTGGTCATTTTGTTCATTGTTCTGGTCCTCCATTCCTTTTAGAGTCTCACTCCATGGATAATGTGATTATATTACATGATACTGAGCTTAAAGTAAATAAGCTTTATCTGGAGGGGCATGCTCACCAAATTAAATAAACAGTCTCAAGGCAAAAAGCCTGTATGAAACAATTGTTCAATCATTTGTTTTCACTGCTACTCTGAGACATTGTTAGTATTTCTAATAGTATTTTGATGTTTTAATTTTGTTTCTTTTGCTTGTCGTCCTCGTTCATTTTCATATATTGTTTTCACTTTGTACAGCACCTTTGATTATTTCCTTATGTAGCTGGCACTTGATAAGTTTGATTAGAATAATAATTCTCATTAACATGGTTATCTCAAGAAGTTAAACTGACAGTTCTTAAACTTGATGCATATATGCTCCATACTGAGAGGAAGAACCTTAGTGTTTTTGGTGGAGGTTAAAGATCATCACTTGGGTCAAAACATTGAAACCAAATTAACATGTGCAGCTGTATATCTCCGGGTAGGAAACGTGGATAGGTTTCATACAAAGTATAAGGATGAGGTATGAGAAGATCCCCTTTGTTTTTGGAGGAGGTCAACAGGTCATCTGGGGTCACCGTACATCAAAAAGCAAAATTTCCCATGAATGCCTAAGATTGTCATCTGGGTCACTGAAAAATGAAAAGGCAAGTTTCCCAACAATTCCCAGGATCAACATTATGAACACAAAATGGTATTTTTCCCACACGTTAAAATGGCACTTGCCCAGTGACTGAAAGATATATGACATCATGGCATTATTTGGAACAGAACATACAGTATATATTCTCTAATAAATGCCCCGGGGCATTGCATTTTTGAAAACTGGGGGCATTTATATGAGGGTACATTTAATTAAAAAAATAACTTACCACTTAAGCCTCTAGTCAATGTCTTCAAACGGTCTATGAGCTTGTTAGGTGTGGAGTTTATTAGAGAATATACAGTACAGTATATCATGAAAACCTCAATGCGTTTGTGCATTCTGGATACTTGTACATATTTTGCAATAATTTATGTGTGTATTTCATATTTTTTGTAAACCATGTACTGTAGTATTCAATAGGAAACCTTGTGGATTCAAAGAAAAGGCTGATCTCTCAGATTTCATATTCCTTTTATGTTCGTTTATAAGTTTCACGGTATTGTATTTGTTTGACTGCGTCCATTAACAATGACATGCAGTCAGCTAAAAGGATCGAGTCAAATCGTATTGATCCAACTCATCAAAGGGGTCCCAGGCATGTTGTGAGTTTCATATGTGGTCAATATACATGAAAGAAAGATGTATAAGCATACTGCAGTCTGAACCTCATACTCCATGACATATCAACCATCCTGTGTTACAGTATGTGTTCTTTGTGTTTTCCTCAAGTTGTTCATCATTTTCTGTTTTCTTCATGTTTGCAGTTTGAAGTAATATATAAAATATACCGTCCTGACACCTAAGTCATGACTTTTGTTTCTTTTATTCGTTTGTCGTCTTGTAGTATTAATGATAGTTGCCCCAGGCACGCACCTTTATTCAATTCCATGTCACAGGGTCGATGTTCAATAACAACTGAATAAAATCACATTGTCGGTCTTCCTTTAGAGACATCGTGTACATTGCATCATCACCCACAGTGATGTGGGGTGACCTTCACAACACAAGTTATGCAATGACTGAATAGGCCTAAACAAATTTGCCTGCACATTCCTTGTGGCAAAAAAAAAAAAAATGTAAAACATCCTCAGAATGTGTCAATTTCAGTACATTGGTTGCATGTACTGGTGGAAATGCACCCAAACTTTAAAAAATACAACTAAATTGTTGTACCAATGAGCTGAATGCTACTAAAAGTGTACATGACTAGTCAGGTACTGGTACCACGGAACATTTACAAACCTGTTTCAGCAGTCAATATTTTTATTACAATATATGTGCTCTTAATGTGAGATTTCTCTGCTGCACAGTTTAGTCAATGATAAAGTCCCCTAATTAACCAATTACAAAATAGATCTTTGAACCTTAGCTCATGCTGAAGAAGCTTGTATTGAAATGTGCATTGATCTCTTACATCAAATTTTTCAAATATTTGCTCTCAGAGCGCTGTGTAGGATACACCACTGGCCTATTCTAGGCAAAGAAAATCGTATCAGTGCATGACAGGTATCATCTGACAATGTTAACAATGTCCTTGAGTATTAAAATTTGATTGATCAACAATTATAGGCTTGCTAAATACTGGCACCTAATTTCTTTTGTTTATGAGCCTGTGTCGACCACTTTATTCCTCTCTACAGCACAGGCATGTACTGTATTAGTTATGTGACTTCAATATTATAGGCACAATTCCGTAGAGGACTTTGCTGTTAAATGTGTTACACAATTAGATGACCTCCCATATGCAGGTCCAGACAAGGGGGGGGGGGGGGGGGCTAAAAGCTCCTTGAGTATTCCACTATATTATTAACATTACACTAATTTTCATTTTTGTTATTGTTGATGTGGCAAAAGGGGGGTTCCGAGGCTGTAAGGGCCTCCTCCCGTATCCATGCCTGCCTTCATATCAATAGGTATACACAGCCTGTCATAGCAATGAAATGGGTTGAAAAGCTGAATATGTTTGAGTTTCAAGAAAATTTTAATTATGAAAGCTATTCCAGGTTAAAAAGCATTTTTTCTTTTCAGTACAGTAAGAGCAAAAACTGGTATCTAGCCAATGTGTCATATTGAGGATTTTAGTGAGTGTGTGAGCCAGTGCTGTACAGAAGAAAAGAAAATTAGTACTGTAGCCACTGGCTCCTAAGCTCAAGATGTTAGTCGTCAGCCTTTTTCACTTGAACTGCTTTACAACTTGCAAACCTTGAATTACATGTTCCTCAATCAAACTTTGATCTATCACTGTTAACATTAGCAACACATGGATGTTACTATGGATTAATGCGATTTTTAGTTGCCTCATGTACACTGTACATGCTGTACAGTGAGCCACAACTGGAAAAAAGGCCGTGGTCGTCTCAACTTGAACCATTTGGTTGGAAACTAGGACGTTAAACCCCATCTAACTAACTGTAAGCATGAACCTCGTTATGAAAACTGTAATAAAATGCTAGTAATTTGGCACTTTAGTCTCTGGTATATCTGTATCTTGGCAAATTGCCTAATAGACTAAAAGTGTAACAAATAACCCTGAGAATAAGGTGTGTTGTATTTGTGCACCAATGATATGATGGTATTGAGCATTCAGTCCATGGCTATGACTCTAATCTGAACACCAGCCTTCTGCACTGAAAAGCATTCCAACTACTATGAGCGAATATGCAAAGCCCATCCTACAGAGCAACAGGACGCTCAAATTTGACCTTGTTTTTTTTTCTTTGACCCTGCTCAGCCACCAAGACTTGGAGGGGGGGGGGGGGGGTGGTTGACCCAAGTCTGAAAAAAGTAACAAAAAATGACAAAAAAGAGATCACTATTAACTTTATTACGTTTGAGGCACAAATATTGGCCGATTTTGCATCATGAGACCTTAACAAAAAAACTCATTTTGGTCTACGGGGAGGGGACACACCCTCTCTAAGAACCCCCAATGTCACCCTCCAAATGAGACCTTAACAAAAAACTCATTTTGGTCTACGGGGAGGGGACACACCCTCTCTAAGAACCCCCAATGTCACCCTCCAAACCCGGCACAGGACAAAATCCTGGCTATGCTCCTGAAACCCGCTAATGAAGGTCCCTTTAAATTTTCAGAGAGAGACATCATCATCATTCACGTTGATTTTCTAAATGAATGTGAGGTATGGTATTATTTTGCAATGGGTGAGCTGAGGTGTAGATATTAATTAGTTGGAAATTCATTTTGCTTCCGGTCCCCCAGCAGCTTATCTATTGAACACGGTGACCCTGTCCAACACTTAAATTGCACCCGTTGTAACTTCTTACACCAATTAAAAAAACAGTCGAGCAGCTTACAACGAAAAAGTTTAGTTACCTTAGTCAGTGAAGCTCAGTTTGGGTGAGTTTTTATTACGGTGCCGCATGAACTGTAATTCAGCGAACGATCTGTAACTTCTTGAACTGTAATTCAAACAAACAATCTGTAATTTGATGAAGTGTAATTTAAACGACGACAGTAATTCACGTTCTATCCTTAACTATCTACTTCCAAGTATCTAAGGACGATGCTATCCAAATTTTCCTCCAAATTGCTCAGAAACCAAACGTTTCAAAATCTTAAAAACTCATGATCCCCGACTGCAAAGTTGTATGCAATTCCTATTTTTTGATAGGGGATGTAATATATTGTTACGCTTGCATCGTCCACAGATAATCGCTCTTTCTACTCTATCTTACGCACGCTACGTATACTATTCACTGTACTTGCCGTCCTAAGACATCTTGTAAGATACAATATACACCTTGTACCAGTTAAGCCACCAGCGACCATCTCCAGCAGTCTCTTTGTTCCGCTCTATACACCGCTCTGTACCTGCCAAGGAATTCAGTTCACAGTCGCACCCTTATGCCAGATAAAACAAGCCGCGACACTGTGTGAGTGATGGGACACTCCACCTAACAAGAAACCAATTACCATATTGGGACTTGTATTGAATTAATTCCGGTATTAAAAGTTGGCTTCTCTCGGGCCTAGACAATAACTGTACGATAAAATATATTTTTTTAATCTGCTACTTACAGATTAATAATCTGAATTACAAGATTATTAATTGCTTTTACCAGATTCACACGTGCACACCACACATAGACTGTATTCCTCCACCAGATTATCTAATCCTGTATTTACATGATTTATTAATCTGTATTTAATGATTATTAATCTGCTATGTACAGATTATTAATCTGCTATTTACCCCCCAGATATTAACCCCCCCCTGCTGAATAACAGATTATTAATCTCTCAATAACAGATTATTAAACTCTGTAATAACAGATTATTAATCTGCTAAAACACAGATTATTACATCTGTAATAAACAGATTATGAATTGCTGTATCAACAGATTATTAATCTGTCTAATAAACAGATTATTAATCTGTTTTACAGATTAATAATCTGTAATTACAGATTATTTAATTTGTAATTTACAGGATTATTAATATGTATTTACAGAGTATTAATCTGCTATTTACAGAATTATTAATCTGTATTACAGAGTATTAATTGAACTAAAAAACAGATTATCTAATCTGTAAAAAACAGATTATTAATCTGTAAAAAACAGATTATTGATGTGTAATAACAGATTATAATCTGTTTTATAAAAGATTAGTTAATCTAGGGTCTAAAACACACAGTCCATTATTTTAATCCGTGTACATATAACAGATTATTAATCTGTGACTTTGATAACAGATATCTAATCCTGTCATTTACAGATTAAAATAGATCTGTAATTTACAGATGATTAATCTGTTATATTAAGTATATAGTACATTATTGGCTACAGATTAGCCCAACAGATTATGGGAGTAGTATGTTGGGCCCACGGTGGCAACTGGACCCTGGCCGTCAGTAAAAGGACAACGGCCAAACGTTCGAGGTCGACAACGGTGTTTCTGATCATTTCATATTTCTTTGATCCGTCCCTCGGCCCTCGTGTCTCCCTTTCCTTTATGACGACGAAAATTTTTGTCTTTCGTTTCGAGATCCTTCATCGGTCTTTCTAACTACTCCAGCTAAAAGCAGCCCTCATTGAAGTAGCCACTCTATTAGGCCGTCTGGGACCCTGTTCAGAAGAACAGAACCCACGTATGTTGATGCTAGTGATGTAACCATTGCGTTATCGAGGAAGTAAAAGTGAATCATCGGACGCTTGCACAAGCCCAATGGATACAGCCGTGGATGGCCAGCAATAAACTGAAAAATCAATGGTTTTAACACGAGCAAAGAGAATGGTCTCTCTCTGGAGCTTCTGAGAATTTTAGATCCAGGAGGGTGTGCAGATTCTTAGCAGGAGACGGAACGGCTACGACGAAGACGGTACAACGGCCAGGCCCAAAAATTTTATTTGGACATTTGGATTCTTATGACAAGCTAGACCAATCACGGGGTTTGTACAAAACCGGGATGTCGGGGTGCATTGAACGGTTTTCAAGAAGGGTTCTCTGGAGTGACCGCTGCGCTCACCCAAATCACCCTCTAGTGAGTCCCACGGATTAATCGCAGGCTACTTCATGAAAAAGGTTCAGCGAATTAGGAGGCACCTCCAGAGGGATTGTTAGAGCTGATATGGGGAAACTGAAAACGAGAACACAGTTCGGGAACATGCAAGATATTCCCTTAGGTTGGATGACGCTGATCAACTTG
>JAIZAY010000081.1:0-147895 GCA_029531755.1 Holothuria leucospilota
GGCGGCCATCTTGGATTTTAGAATATCCTGTCTTCTTGAATTTGATCAGATATTTCACTGTATTGAGGATTATATTCAGCCAATTCCAAGCACAGTGTGGGTTATGTGTTCCTAAATAAACCAAATTACTGTAATAATGGCGGCCATTTTGGATTTACGGTCAAAAATCGAAATGGCCCTTACCCACAAGTTAATAAGCATGTAAAAAGCTACCTCTGTGCCAAGTTTCATACTTTTCCCCAAAAGTGCACAATTTGCTTGTATTGGCTCACCATAGTGCAGTACTAAACTATTCTACTTTACTTATAGAAATGTAGCGTTTAGACTCCCTGTTCACTCATTCATAAATAGTTGAGATTTGCCTTATCGTTCTGAAAAGTGGGATGATACCGACTTTCCGTTAACGCTTGAAGCCTCGAAAACACAATGAAGCCTCCAAAACAACAATAAGTTCAATATTGATCTTTCCACATTTTAGTAATATGTTTCATTCTGAATTTGTATTTAAATTATCAGCAGAGAGGTGAATTCTGACACAACAACAGAATAAACCACATTTTAGAATACATGTTTGACAGACTCATCAATAACTTTAAAAACTTGTTTCGGAGACTTCATACATATGTTAACATCAAAATTCCTGCTAGTCTGTACTTGGAATTAGCAGTGAGGTGTTTTTTTTCTGTTTCATGTTCTGGTACTACACACTAGAAAGTGCAGAAACCATTGCGAGTTACTACAGTAGCTGTGTTAATAAGTAATTTCTGCTGATATAGCATGGTAAATTGATATTTTCCAAAAGAATCAAAGTACTATCAGTCATTTTCTCACGGTTATGACATTACAAATCTGAATTGTTATTTAAAATAATGGGAATACAAGTATTACTAAAGCCTAAAAAGTTGCCAACAATAAGTTATTAGAATTTGTGAATACATTTTGCCATGAAGTGTAAGGTAACCCAAATACTTCTTGACTTGTTTCGGAGGCTTCAATTCATGTTAACAGATTCTAAAGGGTTTTTTTAAGGCTCCACTTGTGAATAGATGAAATTCTCTCACCATCATACCCCCCCCCACACCCCGATTTATCTTCACTCAAGGTCCAAGATCTAAAACTGTTGCTTTTGAAGATTCAAGTACATTTTGCATCATACCAGTTGGGTCTCAAATGAAAAACACAGTATTCTTGATTGTAATTTGATGAAGTGAAAAGAGGTGGGGGGGGGGGAGGGGTAGGCAGTTTACTATCTGACGTTACCAAGTTGGTGAACTGTTATATTTTCTAGGAAAAATACCTGACCATCTCATAATACATGATACAAGGAAAAGCTTTGGAATTCCACTCTTTTGAATAATGTGAGTTGTTCTGAGATTGACAATTAAGAGGTTTTATGAAAACCAACTAGACCGGTTTCTGTTCTTTGTGCTGTAGGCAGAGCAGCATCAGTAGTAGCCTTTATACACCAAGGCATGGTTTGTAAAGTTTTATAATACAGCTATGAGCGCACCAAGCAAGATATCATATTTTTTTCCCGTTTTGTTTGACTCCTGGTCTGGGGAAATCTTTGATTTTAGTATAAAGTCTTTGAGATTTGGTGCCATTTTATATAGGCTATAATAGGATAGTTGGGAAACAGAAGGGGCAGTTGCTTGTCACTTGTAATTATATTCCAGTGCTTTATTAAACCTTGCTTTAGATGTGTAGTTCTGATGTGTGAAGTGTAGGCTGTTTTGAAAACAAGTGGTGGCGCTGTTGGTGTATTTTTAGCCGCAAAGAGATTTATTTTTTGTTTGTAATCAATGCCGTTAGTGGCCGAGGCTATCTCTATAGGCGAATAGTTTCTTGTAAGTAGTTTCTCTGCAAAGGAGTTTCTTTTATCTACAAAATCGTTCCTGTTACTGCAAGTTCTAGCATACAGTATCTTAGTACTTCACCCTTTAAGAAGCTAGCTTTAAAAGTGGCTAGTGGGTGTGCAGAATTTCGATTGAGGTACAGGGTATTGAAAGGTTTCAGTGGGCCGAGTCTAGACTTTTGTGTCAAGAATGCCACTAGACTGAAATTTAGTACCTTTGAAGAATTTTAGATCTAGGCACCTACAGGTAACCTTGTTGTCAGAGACTTCATGGTAAATATCAGAGAATGAATATGACTTATTTTTGCCACCAAACTCAAAAGATCAAGTATCATTCCCTTATAAAGCAGTACTGTAGAATGTCACCCCTGTAACAAGGCCATTTTGAATCTGTTAGTATGATTTTATTTTCAGTTACTCTATGCATGACGATATCGCAGATTTCAGGTGAAGATTGGCTGCCCATAGTGCATCCAACTTTTTGTAGGAAACATTGGCCATTACACTAACAACAGTTCCTTTCAAGGACGAGTTTTTTGAGAGCATGAAGGAAAGTAGGGGATATAGGTCTTATCCCGTACAGTTTTTTATGTGCTTTTTCAAAGGCTTCTTGGGATGAATTTAGTGACTCTTCTTGTGGAGTATTTGTATACATGGATATCCTCAGCATGGATACCACAACCTTCATAAAGTACTTGTCTTGAAGACTATCTTGAAGCTACGTTAATTAAAATAGCAAGTCCACCCATAAGCAATGCTAAAAGCAACATACAGTAAGCAAAGCGGACTTACTGTACATGTGCTCGAAGCAGTTCGGAACGATTGTTTCCTAGTACTTAAGCCATTTGACAAAGGCGGAGGTATTGTTAAGACTATAAAGTCTAAAACAAAAAGCCAGTTCCAAAGTCATCATTATGACAGACTCCCACGTGATATACTGCAACTCCTGAAACTGTAAAAATGGTCCAAACAACACTTCAAGATATGTTTCACAAAGATAGCTTGACGAGCAGACGTTCGAACAGCTTAGCCCACGGAACCACAAAATCCGTACCCCAGTTCTATATGTGATACCTAAAAGTCATAAAGCATCACGGGTTAATTTCAAAATTCGTTGGAAGACCTAGCATTAGCGGGAACGGATCCCCTACAGAAAAAAAAATATCCGACTTCGTGTACTATTTTCAGCTTCCTATTGTCTTGCAACAAAGTACTTACGTAAAAGACACCAACCATATTTTAGAAAAATTGGAAGCCACCCCCTTCCCAGAGATATATTACTTGCAACACTCCACGTGGTATCCATGTATACAAATACTCCAGAAGAGGAGGCACTAAATACATCCCAAGAAGCCTTTGAAAAAGCACCTAAAATCTGTACGGGATAAAACCTATGTCCCCTACTTCCCTTCGCGGTGGCAATAAATCAAATTCAAGGTAACAAGGTTACGTAACAGATTTTCAATTCTTCAGGGTACTAAATTTCAATCTAGTGTCATTCTTGACACGAAAGTCTAGAACTCGGCCTGCTGAAACCTTTTAATACCTCGATCGAAATCCTGCACACCCACTAGCCACTTTTAAAGGTTTCTTAAAGGGTGAAGTACTAAGATACCCTAGAATATGCAGTAGAAAGAACGATTTTCTAGTTCAGTGGTTCATAACCACTGGGTATTTACCCCCTAGGGGGTAATTTTGGTATCTCAGGTGGGTAATTATTGATCTTTAATACAGTCTAGTACCTTTTTTAATTATTCCAGTTCTGTAAGATTACTCTCGAGTCCGACAATATGACACTGTGTTGAAGGGAAGTACTGAAGGGTACATAGTACGATAACGGTACCAGACCCATTTTAGTGTACTCACATATTTGGGAGATGATTGGGTTCTTAGGACCGCTTCATAGAAAAGTAAAGGACTTTTCATTGGAATATTGTCTCCAAATTAAAGTTAGGGTACTTTTGGAAAACAGCTGTTAGGGTCTGTTTTCCCGGGATAATGGGCATTTTCTTTCAGTGTCGTCAAGTTATTACCAGATTATGACCATAAAGTGGCCCTAAAGGTCATTGTGATTGTCCACAGGCATTCTCTTTGCTGTGAATGCGAACTATGGAGAAAACCACTATTGATATATGTTAGAAGGGGGAAATACATAGGGTGCCTGTATGGAAAGGGGGAATGGGACGAGGTGGCTGATTGGAAAGGGGGGAATGGGACGCAAAAGGTTAAGAACCACTGTTCTAGATAAAAGAAACTCCTTTACAGAGAAACTTCAAACAAGAAACTATTCACCCAAAGAGATAGCCTCAGCAACTAATGGCATTGATTATAAACAAAAAATAAATCTCTTTGCAACTAAAAATATGCCAACAGCACCACCACTCGTTTTCAAAACAACCTTCACTCCACACATCAAAACTAGGCACCTAAAGCAAGCTTTAATAAAACACTGGAACATAATTGCAGGTGACCAGCAACTGTCCTGTCTGTTTCCAGACCGTCCTATGAGATCATAGCCTATAAAAGGGCACCGAATCTCAAAGATTTACTTTTAAAGTCAAGGTTTTCCGCAGACCAGGAGTCAACCGAATTAGAAGAAAGTTATGGCGATATTAAGCTTGATGCGCTCATAACTGCATTACAAAACTTAACAAACCCTGCCGTGGTATACAAAGGCTACTACTGATGATGTTCTGCTTACAATGTGAAGAACAGTAAGTGGTCTAGTTGATTTTCATAAGACCTGTTAATTGTCAATCTCAGAACAACTCACATTCCTCGAAAAGAGTGGAATTCCTCACAACTTTTGCTTGTATCATGTATAACATTACCGGGTACTTTTCCCTACAAACTATAACAGTTCACCGACTTGGTAACGTCAGATACTGTATGTAGTGAGCTGCCTACCCCCTTTCACAATGTATACAACATTTATGAAGCCCCTGAAATATGGGTGAATGTTAACCATGACGCTTGTAAAAACACGTTTCAGAAAGAATATGTTTATTCTGTTATATTGTGATTATAGTAAATTTTTTATTATTGTTAGCAGCAAATTAAAGTTTGATTTTATTCACTATTTTACCTCAGTAATGGACAACATATAGTGCGTTAACAGTTATGAAGTCTCCGAAACATGGGTGAATGTTAACCCATTCATTGCGATTGTTGACTGCTGCTAACAATCAAGAAATGTGTTGATACAATGATAAGTAACATGTAATTTGTTTGTTACAAATGTTGAAAGTGTTGCGTTTACGGTATAATATGTTTTTGAAAGTTAAGTTATATTTAATTGGTGGTCTTTCGACTTTTGTACCATGTTAACCATTTTGAAGCCTCCGAAACATATCATATTGTTAACAGAAGCCTCCGAAACACATTATCCTGAAAAATGGAAGTTTGGTAAAACAAATACAATTTCTCTAGAATTAGTATGGATGAGTAACCCTAAAGTACAGGTGTCGTACCCCTGTTTTGAATCTACATTACCTCTCAGGTCATGTGATGAACACAAAAATTGTTTTGCAAGGGTCAGGTTTTCATCCAAATTCAAACTTATCATTAAAATATTTGTGTGACAGGACCAGTTTGAATAGAGATGGTTCCCTGACCTATGAAGTACATACTAATGTTAATTGAGAAATAGCAACTGCGATATATTATCTCTGTAAAGGCTGTCCACTGAGCCCTGAAGTATTAATGTTGTTTCTGATCAAATTTCCCCTATTCTTCTAGGTAGGATAAATTTTCTCACATATTACAAAAGAGATTAAGCTCCAGAACTTGTTTTTTCCAATAATTTAGACATTTCTGCACATGATTACAGCTGAAATTTTTATGAAACTCCAGTTTGAAATTTTGGTGTCAAAAACCAAAAGTTACACCCTTTACCGTGAAAATGACCATACATGAAAGAAGGATGTATGAGCATACTGCTTTCTGAAGCTCATACTCCATGACCTATCAACCATCCTGTGTTACAGTATGTGTTCTTTGTGTTTTCTTAAGTTTTCTTCTTTTTTGCAGTTTGAAGTAATATATAAAATTTACCGTCCTGACACCTAAGTCATGACTTTTGTTTCTTTTATTCCTTTGTCGTCTTAAAGTATTAATGTTAGTTGTCCCAGCCACGCACCTTTATTCAATTCCATGTCACAGGGTCGATGTTCAATAACAACTGAGTAAAATCACACTGTCGATCTTCCTTTAAGGACATCGTGTACATTGCATCATCCCACAGTGATGTGGGGTGACCTTCACAACACAAGTTATGCAATGACTGAATAGGCCTAAACCAATTTGCCTGCACATTCCTTGTGGCAAAAAAAAATGTAAAACATCCTCAGAATGTGTCAATTTCAGTACATTGGTTGCATGTACTGGTGGAAATACACCCAAATTTTAAAAAATACAACTAAATTGTTATACCAATGAGCTGAATGCTGCTAAAAGTGTACATGACTTAGGCACTGGTACCGTGGTACATTTATAAACCTGTTTCAGCAGTCAATATTTTTATTGCAATATATGTGCTCTTAATTTGAGATTTCTCTGCTGCAAGGTTTAGTCAATGATGAAGTCCCCTAATTAACCAATTACAAAATAGATCTTTGAACCTAAGCTCATACTGGAGAAGCTTGTATTGAAATGTGCATTGATCTCTTACATCAAATTTTTCAATTTGCTCTCAGAGCGCTGTGTAGGATACACCACTGGCCTATTCTAGGCAAAGTAATTCGTATCAGTGCATGACAGGTATGACCTGATAATGTTAATAATGACCTTGAGTATTAAAATTGATTGATCAACAGTGATAGGCTTGCTAAATACTGGCACCTAATTTCTTTTGTTTATGAGCCTGTGTCGACCACTTCATTACTCTGTACAGAACAGGCATGTACTGTATTATTTATGTGACCTCAATATTACAGGAACAATTCCGTGCTGTTAAATGCGTTACACAATTAGATGACCTCCCATATACAGGTCCAGACATGAAGGGGCGGGGGGGGGGGGCTAAAAGCTCCTTGAGTATTCCACTAGATTATTAACATTACACTAATTTTCATTTTTAGCTGAAACCATCTCGAAGAGCTGTTTGAGCTGTTATAATCCGCCACCGTGTCTCTGTCTATCTATTTATCCTGTCTGTCCACAATTGCCTTAAATGCTCTCAGGCGCACATTCGTCGACGGATTCTAACGAAACTCGGACACATTGGTCGTTGAACGTTGGCATACCTGTCACGTTTGGGAAGTTGAGGTAAAAGGTCATTTAGGGGTCATTTAAGGTTTTTATGTGAATATCTTCAAAACCTATCTCCTCCCACAAATAGCGCTGTACGCTCTTGAAAGTTGGTCATAATATTTCTTACGCAAGGGCTCTTTAGGATTGTACACAGATTTTTGATCCAAGGTCATACGAACTCATTAGAAGTCAAAAGGTGGAAATATCTTTGATGTGGTATTGCTTTGCGCCTGTGAGTCTGATATTTACCAAACATGATTTTTGTTCATCCACTTTTAAAGGGCTTCCAGCTGGGTGTAAAAATGCAGGTCAAAGGTCATCCAAGGGTCATTTGAGGCCATAGTTGTAAATATTTTGAAATGCTATTTTCTCTAAGATGCATTGCAAAATTATCTTCAAAATTGCTCAGAAGGATGACTGGCATGTGCAGATTACAAATTACTTCTCCAATTTGGGATGATGATACTTTTGATACCCTTTTAACCAATTTTGTGCCACCCCTCTATTTTTACCAGTCTCACAAAATCACTTTACTACATATTTTTCTGTATACTGCACTCTCTTTAAAACTGTCTGTCTGCAAGAGGTCAGTCCTGTGAGGTTGTAAAGGTTAGTTTAAAGGGAGCTGCTTAGCTTCTGGACAGTATATGAACAATTTCTGTATTGTGTGTGGTGATGTAGAAGGTCTGTTGGTACAGCTGCATCGTTGGCATCATAATTCATCATCGTGCATGAGTTGTAATTGGCATTACCTCTTCCTTGCAAAGTTCCCTGTTCTCCTGGTAACTGTATATTTTAAGTCCCTTGTGGCAGCAGAGAGATAATACCAGATTGTTTACTAACTGTCGCTTTATAATAATGTGTGTAAAAACCAGAAGCTACTGGGGTTTTAGATGGTGCAATCTAGCAGTTGAAAGGAAAGAATTGCACCGCTAAGGTCAGACAGTAATCAAGACTTAAGTTGATACAAAAGAGGTCGATCCTCTGCTACTTGTCAAGTAGAACTTGGGGATTTTATCCACTGTCTTAAGATTCACACTTTTCAGATTTTAAATATGAATCTTTGGACCTGTGGTAAGGCATATATGTGAATACATCAATATTGTTTTATGTCAAAACTGTTCTGTTAATTAGAGTTTTGATTACTGTAGCTCACTGAGATATTGAATAACATCTTTCTTTATTGATAATTGGTATGGTAATGCTTTGAACTTAAAATAGATTTGTTCTGTTATTTTCACTGGGGACAAAGGAGAAATTCCCTTAACTTGCTTTTGAGAATGGGGTGGGGGAGTTCTCGATTTTTTATTTGCATTTTACTAATGTTGGGAAAGACGTATTTGTTTTGATTATGTGTTTCCTGCAATCACACCATGCAGTGATGTACACAGGGTTTTGCAGGGGGCGGAGAAGAGCCGACCCCAAAGTTTGCCCGGGTTTGAGCTACTGCACCATTGGTGCTCTAGTTGTTATTGTTGATGTGGCAAAAGGTTGGTTCTGAGGCTGCCAAAGCCTCCTCCCTCCTCCCGTATCCATGCCTGCCTTCATATCAATAGGTATACACAGCCTGTCATAGCAATGAAATGGATTGAATATGTTTGAATTTCAAGAAAATTTAAAATATGAAAGCTGTTCCAGGTTGAAAAGCACTTTTTCTTTTCAGTACAGTAAGAGCAAAATCTGGTATCTAGCAAAGGTGTTATATTGAGGATTTGAGTGAGTGTGTGATCCAGGGCTGTACGGAAGAAAAGAAAATTAGTACTGTAGCCACTGGCTCCTAAGCAAAAGATGTTAGTCGTCAGCCTTTTTCACTTGAACTGCTTTACAATTTGCAAACCTTGCAGTACATGTTCATCAATCAAACTTTGATCTATCACTATTTACATTAGCAACACATGGATGTTACTATGGGTTAATACGATTTTAGTTGCCCCATGTACATTGTACAGCATGAACCTTGTTATGAAAACTGTAATAAAATGCAAGTAATTTGGCACTTTAGTCTCTGGTATCTCTGTATCTTGCCCAATAGACTAAAAGTGTAACAAATAACCCTGAGAATAAGGTGTGTTGTATTTGTGCGCCAATGGTATGATGGTATTGAGCATTCAGTCCATGGTTATGATTTTAATCTGAACACCAGCCTTCTGCACTGAATAGCATTCCAACTACTATAAGCGAATATGCAAAATCCATCCTACAGAGAAAATGAGTAAATTCATCTTGTTCTAGTTGACCTGCTCAGCTACATAGCTGAAGGGGGTGGGGTGTTTCACCCAAGCCTGAAAAAGTGACAAAAATGACAAAAAGAGATCACTATTAACTTTATTACGTTTAAGGCACAAATATTGGGCGATTTTGCATCAAGAGGCCTTAAAAAAACTGATTTTGGTCTACGGGGAGGGGAAACACCCTCTCTAAGAACCCCCAATGTCACCCTTCAAAAACTATCAACCAAAATAATAGGAACCTCACTCTCTCAATGTGTTAGCTCTATAGTCCAAGTATAAGAAGTATAAATTATTGCTTTCCGTATGCATCGTGTTTACAAGCCAAGCATGACGGGCACACATATATACGCACACCCAGCCCCACCCAAGCCAGTGATCCACAACTGGAAAAAAAGGCCGCGGCCGGCTCGACTTGAACTAAGTGGTTGGAAACTGGGCCGTTAAACCTCATCTAAATAACTAACCCACCCACGTACACCCTCGCCAGCGTGATTGCATAAACTTCCTTCGCTCTGGGCAAGGAATCAAATAGTCCTTTATTGTTTTAGTTTTTTGCACTTTAACCCTGTCAATATTGACCAAAAAAAAGTTGATGTCAACTAAAAGTCATATTTTTCCGGTTGTGGATTTTTTTTTATAATATAAATTACATCAAAATCACAAAAGTCATATTTTTGCCCCCAAAATGGTCATAAATGACCAAAAAATGACATTGTTTTTATCGTTTGGTTTCACAATGACAGCAAGGTAATTCAAATCAACTTGTGTTTAATTATGCTAGCTGGTATTCAATTAGGATGTACGATTTCATCAAATTTACAAAAGTTTTTGGCAAAAAATGATAAATTTAGTAGTTTTGAAGCTAAAAACAAGTTTTACGTTCCTTAAAGGTCAAAATATTACTTTATTACAATGGTTAAGTTATTGCAATGTACTTTCAGGCTTGTAAGTCAATGCTGAACTGTTCCTGTTTTCATACGAAACGTTTTGTAATATAGCAAATAATGTACATCATCGTAACAGTATTTTGAGATATCAAGCATCATTTGCTCTAAAAATGTCATTTACTATCTTTCCTGGTTTTAGCATGAGACTTTAGCATGATTAGAAGTTCCATATGGTTAACGAGTTCTTTGATGACGTAGTGTGGATTACTGCATGGTTTCTCACAAAGACAGTCCGGGTTTGAAAACCTTCAAGATATTTTTTTCCTTTTGTTATAGTTCAATTTTCGTGGGGTTTCAAAAGTCATGTGAGGTCAGCAGAAATCAAATTATGAAAACATTGCAAAAACGATATATTCAAGAAGTCTAAATTTGCGAGATGAACCTCAGTGCAACAACGCACCGCCTTTCGGACAAGGAATCCCTAAGTCTTTGTCAGCTCTCCTTAACTTTATTCGTTACTATATGTAGATTTATCTAGCATGGCTGGCGGATAGTACTAAAAATGCCCGTATAACCTGTTTTAAGGCTTTTGGGGCCCATGTGTGGCCCCTTGTATGGCTATTTTATTCACCGAGCTTGTTGACATATTGATTTAGTGAACTTGCGCAGTTTCTTTTATTTGAAGAAATTCTAATACAATTATTTAAATGAATCTTTAAGAAAAACAGCTTACCGGAAACCCAACCGACGGTTATGCTACTGTAGACTGAAACGAGCCTGTCTAAATACTCAATAATTACAGGAGTTCAGTAACGACGCTATCTGTACTTATGCCCCTGTTCATTACCTGATGCCTGTGCCCATAGTCCTGTACTCACAATAAAACACTGCCATTAAGTGAGAAACTGAGGAGGGCTCTGTATCCTTGCATAGTCTGACTTGAGTCTTTTCAGTCTATCGAACAGTATATTTCCGATGACTCAATCAGGGGAATGCATATACAGTGTTCAAAAACGTTTACAACTTGTTAAAAATTGAAATCACATTAACCCATTAGCAAAACATTATCCCTACTAACTGTATGGTTCACGTTCATGATGTCAATTTACTTCAAGGAGATATGAAACTGTGAACATGATAGTAAGATAAACATATAAGTATGTATGCATATATATATATATATATATATATATATATATATATATATATATATATATATATATATATATATATATATATATATATGTGTGTGTGTGTGTATATATGTGTATATATATGTGTATATATATATATGTGTATATATATATGTGTGTATTATATGTGTGTATATATATATGTGTATATATATGTGTGTATATATTTCTATAAATTGGGATTTAGGCGAAATATGGTATGAAAAAACGCGACTGTTGGGAGAACTCGACCTTCAGGCGAAAAAACCGTTTCGCCTTAACGTTTTACACACTGTTTTATAAAAGAATGCGTAACTCTATACGCAAGTCCGATTTACCACATAATGTTTATGCAATTACTTAGCTGCACACCAACTTACGTGCATGTATAGGTTAACGCTAAGGACTTACGGGCCATTGAAATAACGTGCATATATATCTCAAAACCAAAAGGGGAAATATAATCTTAAGTATTTAATTGTTTTTATTTTCGCCTTTTGTATTAGCGGATTTGACCTTTCGCCTAAGAGGTCGATCTAGCATTATATATATTCATATCTATATATATATATATATATATATATATATATATATATATATATATATATATAACGCTAATTCCCACCTTAAGGGGAAATTGTTATATCTGCTTGTACATAGGGCGAAAAAAAGATAATAAAATACATAAGAAATAAATTCGCCCTAACGTCTAAAAATATAATTAACGTTATTTCAATGGCCAGCCATCCGTTCGTGTTAACAGATAGGTGTCCGTAACTTTGACAACTTTGAAGTAATGGCATCTAGTTTGTAAATCTAAGAGGGCGCCCTTGTAAGTTTACGTATTCCTATAGAAAAAGTGTGTGGAAACGTTAAGGCGAAACTTATATTTCACCCGAAAATTTTTTTCCCCTTAAGGTCGACTTTTCAACAACAAGTTTCCCCCTAAGTGCCGAATTAGAGAAATATATATATATATATATATATATATATATAACGCTAAAACCCACGGTAGGGGGAAAAATTTTAGAGGGCGCTAGACGCCCTTTCGAAAAGGCGAAAAAAAAACAATAAAATACATAAGATTATATTTCGCCATTTGGTAGAATTTGAAAAACAGATATACATCAACGTTATTTCAATGGCCCACCAATTGTACGTGTTAACAGATACGTGTACGTAAATTGGTCAACATTGAAGTAATGGCATATAGATTATGTAGTGAAAAGGCCATTACCATCCGTTTACGTATTTCTATAGAAAAAGCGTGTAGTTTCGTTAAGTCGACCTGATTTTTTCCCCTTATAGACGATTTCCCCTTATAGGCGGGTTTTTTCATACGATATTTCCCCTTAATCCCAAATTAGCAAAATATATATATATATATATATATATATATATATATATATACTATTTCAGATACTTTGTTCCTTTAGTCAGTTCGTATCTTATTTGTTTTATAAATTTCATTTGATCATACATGTCATAAAGCATACAGCGACCCAGTCTTTGAGCTCTGGCCTTTATCAATATATTGTTTTTTACTTCTTATATTATAAAACATCGTACTTGTTATGACCGCAGATGTAAAACCATTTTAGTACAACATTTTGACCGATGTAGAATATATAATTTAAAAGTAATATGAATAGCAGAAATCATTAACAAAGAAATACCTTGTTTATTTATGTTAGTAGTTGAAGTATGTTACAGTTTACATGATACACTTCGTCGAAGTTCCAAACATTTTCTCCAGTGTATTATATGATCTATAAAGCAATACAGATCATTACGTACGGATCGTAATTCTCACTGATGTAAAAGAAAAAGTAGTCTGGGATGATTGTATATAATTAAAAACCTAATGGCTCAGAACAATGGATCATTTGGAGGATATTCACGTACCATTGTAAATAGTTTTGCTTTCATTACAAGCTTACTGACAGTCATAGTAAAAGTAATATTTTGAATGTCTCTTTAATAAGTGCATGTCTTAAAACAACAAACAAATATCCCCTATATCCATGTGGAGCAGATATAGCCAGGGGGATGAAGAGGACCTATCGTCTAAATGATCACATGGAATATGAATTTCATGTGTTCAAACACAGCACAAAATGTAACAAAGTCAGCTGTTTAACAACAAATTCAATTGAAATTCATTCGACCGTTTGAGGGAATACTGTTTGTCGTCATTCAAACGAAATTGAAAGGGTTTCTTTTCTCTTAGGTAATTACCCTTCAAGAACACTTATTACAATATATGAGAGATATTACGTTAGCAGGATTAAATTGAAAGGGCATGGATGCAAGTTAAATTGCCTGTACGTTTCTGAATGAAGTGGATTAGTCGGTTTGTGACCCAAATGAACTGGGCAAAAGGTTTAGTTATTATATAGTGTGAATGTATGGCCCACTGTTAAAAATAATTGTAAAGTTTCAGTAACTTTATGTCTCTTCAAAAGAAAATTGTTGTTCTTCTACAAAAATGTATATTTAATGCAATGTTTGGCAACTTCAGTTCACCAACAGAGATTTCCTGTTGAAAAACAAACTTAAAAAAGACTGCATATTATTTCAGTAAAATTGTACATTTACAATAACTTTTTCTCATTATACGTCAAATTTTGTACATTTACAATTCATGTATGTTTATGTAATTGCCATTGAATGTCCGTTCAAAAACATTTGCTTTCTGTAGAGAAACAAATTTGTAACTGATACATACGTTACCACCAATGGTTGTAAATTTACAGTAATTTTTTTATGTCTCCTAAATATAACTTTCCATGAACACACCTTTTATGTTTGCAGAATATTAATGGAATTTATGAATATTAATATTATATATATTAATATTATTGATATTATATATTTATTATTTATATTATATATTTATTATTTATATTATATATTTAATATTTACATTATATATTTATAATATTTATTAAATATCATGAATATTAATAGAATTTCTGTTCAAAAACAAAATTTCATGTTAAGACAAACTTGAAACAGGAACATTAGTTACAAAGCAATTTTAAAATTACAATAGTTTTATGTTGAGGAAGACATACAGTAGTTACCTAAATATGCATAATATGCATTATATGCTATAGATCTGTCTCGAAACAGGTGAATTCTACCTGGGAACAAAATTGAGATCAAACCATAGGCTGAAGAATTTTTTTTTGTGAAATTATAATGATTTTATGTCCCCACGGGAAACTGTTTTGAAGCATACATCATATTAATTTGTGGATCTTAGAAAAAAAATCAAAGTGTAGGCGTTTGCGGGGTCATGGCTAAATTTATGTCACTCCATTAATTTTATGTTCCGTACATCGTGTGAGAAATATTTATTGTGGGTTTTGGTTACATAATTTATCATAGGCGTAGGAGCCCAAGTTGATGGGGGGAGGGGGGAGGGGTGGGCGGGGAAGACTTTCCCGAAAAATATAACCAAAATTTCAGCGCGCTCCACGCACGTTCGACATGTTAATGTACATGTCATATGGGCATTCATCGTTTACACACTGCATGCCAATAACATACAATAATTTGTAGTGTGTTCTACCTTTTTTTATTGGTTTTAATTTCGGCGGAAGTCGTTCATCGATGGTCTGGGGGAGGGGTCTAAGGGAAAGAGGTTGGGTTCCCCCTCCCCTTTGAAAATTTTTGAAGAGTTAGGTGTCCTTACATGCAATCTGGTACCACATATGCTACTTTTGAGAGTACAATTTGTGTTAAAATATTTTCGTATTTTAGGTACTAAAAAAAATCGGCATTACCCCCTCCTCCTTGAAAATTTTTGAAAAATTAGGTGTCCTCACATGCAATCTGATGCCACATATGCTACCTGAGGTTTGTTACCGACGGGGGGCTATGCTGTAATCAAGATTTTTTCACTAAACGACTGTCAATGAAAGTTTAAATAGTGTTCTTCCTTTAGGTCTCGACGAATTTGAACATCTGCTTTGAACGTCTGCTTCGAACATTGTTCAAGCCTAATTCATTTTTTTCCCAATTTTGGCCTATTTCCTCATCACTTCGAAACACAGTCGAAATTTAAGTTGCCTTGGAGGTCTTCAGTAAAGCTAACAGAAGTGACATTTATTGCAACCAATAACGACAAAAGTGTAAAATTTCATATACTTTTGTGACGGCTGGCAACGAAAAGTTAACTGTTTTATGTAAGGAGTAGAAGTATGCATTGTCATTGTAACAAAAGGTCCCTTAATCAAGTCCAAGTTCAAGTAAACTTTATTAAGCACCAGTAATGGGCAAATACAGCTCAGAATAAAACAATAAGATGACTAAGAGCAAAGAAAGTAGAAAACATGAAAGACATAAAATGATAAAAGGAAAAAGAATAAGACAGCAAAATGACATGAGCAATGAAATACTGTTAGACATACTAAAAGAACAAGTGAAAGTAATATGCACAAAGAAATGTAGAGATAAAAACCAAACTACCTAGTGTAGTTACTATTAAAATACGAGATTGCCATTGGTACAAAGGTATGTTTATAACGGTTTGTGAGGGCAGCTGGGGGTCTCATCCTATCACTGCGACAAATAACACTCTCAGAGAGATCATCATATAGTGGGTGACTGGGGTCGTTCAATACAGAATTTAACGTACGATCCCCAATTAGGTAACCAGACTTTTTAATAATCTCATTAATTTTCTTCTTATCCTGTTCCGAAGCGCTGCCACCCCAACACACAATACAATAAGTGAAAATGCTAGTAATAACCGAACAATAAAAAAAGATAAAAGAGTATGATCAAAATTAAAAGATCTTAGTTTCCTCAAACAATAAAGGCAAGAATTAAGTTTAGACATTACCAAATCAATGTTATCAGACCAAGTAAGTTTGTCGTTTAAAACAACCCCTAAGTACTTATAAGAGTGAACCTGTTGAACAGGAGAATCAGATATAACAATAGAATCAGGAGGCTGTTTACCAGTTCTAAAATCAATAACTAATCCTTAGTCTTACTAACGTTCAGTTGAAGAAAATTAACTTTACAGTATCCTACAAATTTATCAATCTCATTTTCGTACTGAGTATAATCATCATTAGTAATGAGACCAATCAATGCAGTGTCATCGGCGAATTTTACGATCGGACAAGAAGCAGTGCTAGACCCACAGTCTTAGGTGTAGAGGCTGAACAGGAAAGGGGCTAAGACGGTGCCTTGGGGTGCACCTGATCCTGTTAATTGTTACAGGAATTTTGAGGATAAAAGCAAGACTACCATCGGGAACAAACATTGCTTCAAAGTGCTTTAGAAAGTTGTGTCTCCTTCCTAACAGCTCCCTGGTTATACGGTCAGCCAGTCTGCTTTTTCTTTCCTCCACATAAGAATTCAATAGGTTTTACAAAATACAATATACACTACATTAATTGAAATGCAAGTAAAATGTTTGGTGACCTGAAAAGTACTCGACGGGCCGTCGACCCTGGTCAGTTGCTCTCTGGTAATGTGGGGACAGGTGTTGCATCTCCTTCGTTCACATGGGTAGGCACCAGGGTTCTAACTAGTGGGTGGGAGGGGGTGGAAGGTCCGAACAAGATGATCCAAAATGTTCCTTTCCCTTGTACATGACGTGATTGGTAGGTGGGTAAATAAATTCTTGGTGGAAGGGTCGGATAACAAGGTTTTGTGATGATTGTAAATCACACGAGGAATGAGATTACTCGACGGGTGATAAGGTAGTATCAACTTTATACGGTCGAACTGGTTACTCTAGGGTTTGGATGTGAGGGCATTGTTTCTAACGATGTCCGATATGCGTTGGCTAGCTTGGATGTTGGCGTTAGGTGGATATCCATCGGCCTCAAAGAAGGGACTTGGCTTTGATGAGCGGTCAAGCAGTTGGCTCTAGACGAGGGGCCTGTATCTATACAGGTGTGAGGAGAGTTTTCATTTGCACACTAATTCCTATTCACAAGTGAGGAAGGGCTGATACAGCCAGAAATATAAATATGTATATATATATATATATATATATATATATATATATATATATATATATATATATATATATATATATATATATATATATATATATATTTTTATAGATATATAGATATATATCTTCACATCGGTTCATCCGTTAACCTGGCGTAGATATTTTTCAGCAACGTGTTAACCTTTGCAATAAGTTAGCCTTTCAATGGTTAACATTAGTTTGTGTGTACCTTACATGAGATCTACGGGTAATTATGGTAAACATTTGGCTTAAATTTATTAGTTACCATCTATTCCTTTATATTATGCCAAAACTTGATCCGAAATTTTTAGTCACCATGGAGATATTTTGAAGCAAATATTGCAAATTTGTGGCGTGTATATAAGCCTTCTGGAGTATATCTCCATTCTTTGAACGCTTATAACTTTTAATATATGCCGTATTAATGTACGAAAATTGGTGTGGATATTCATTCATCAGTCTTACTATTTCGTCACTTTTTTTTTAAATTTTGTTATCACTATTGATTAAAATACTGATACAAAAAGGGTTAACATTTGAACTGATCTGTAGAAAAACATGAATGGTTAACATTTGGCAGGATTGGGAGGTATATATATATATAAATATATATATATATATATATATATATATATATATATATATATATATATATATATATATATATATATATATATATATATATATATATATATATATATATATATGTATATATTACATATACATATACATATATATATATATATATATATCGCTAAATATGCCCATTTTTTAATATTTATTACAACTTCTCAGTTTCTGGCCTTCATCAGATACTACAAAAACATATACATCATTTTCGAAAATTTCGTTTCAAAGCATGAATAAATAAAACATTTACAACTGCAATGAGTATGGCGATTAGTAAAAATCTATAACATTTAATATCTTTAAAGAAAAACACTTCTTTTAGTGTTATTGTTCGTTTTCATTTCCGTTACGACTTCATCATATTTGCACGATTTACAATATATGGGATATGCTATATACATAATTTAGTCTAGAAATTCTAAACGTAGCATTAAACCTGAAGCAGTTTTAATTCAGATCTTAGATGAACTTCTTTTACGTTTTAGTTAAGTGTTCTTCCTTAGTTCTCATTTCGTTATCTACAGGGTTCCCTTATAATCAGTGCAAACGGTACTAAGGCAAACATCCTTTCTTTTTTGACAATTGTGGCAAATGTTTGCACACCAAATTCTACTACTATCGCCATGGTCTCAAAAATTGGTATTAAAAAAATTCTGCTGATATTGCATGCAATTAATTAAGGCCCTTGGCTAAATAAGGTGTTTATCGAGAAGAGCTTGTCTCAGAAGGGATATACTTTTCAAGCTGTTAGATAATTTAAGATACGTCAAGGCCTTAACACTTCTTAAAGTTTACTAATGACAAAAAAAAAAATCAAACCGATTCAATGAATGCCTGAAAGGCTTTCATTTACCTTCTTTTAATATGACAGTTTGGATTCATTTTATTCATCTGACCTGCGCTACTCTGTACTCAACCGTTTGAAGTTGTCAACAATCAGCCGGATGTAAAGAAGTCGTTGCAAAGTAAGGTTTCAAAAAGTTAAAGAACATAAAAGTACAAACCTAGTTAAACCCACTTCTCAGGCAGATTTATGTCAAATATCGGAAAATTATCTTGAGTAATAAAACGTTTTCTCTGGATCCAACGGCTTGGTCTTGCGTAAAGTACCACGTACTCCTATGTTAAAGCTGTGATACTAATATTTTCTGTGGACTATATCTATTCTTATGAAGGTTAAAATAATAACAGCTAATCAGAACAGAGTCCTATTGAACATTTACAAACCTTTGACTTGTAAATGATGGTAAGTAGAAGAATTCGCATCACGAATGCACACATACGTTCCTTCGTTGTAAAGTGTAACCGATGATAGAAACACTGAGCCATCTGCAAATATTTGCATTCCGTCTTGGCACTGCTTGTAGAAACATACATTGTCAACAAAAATTGACACATTTCTAAATTTCCAGCTATTCGTCGAATCTGACTCATGATAGCAGCTTTTCAATAAAACACAATCCGAAAACATCACGGAATGGAAGTGTTCTTTGAAAACTCCAAAACCCAAATCAAACTGGAAAATTATCAAAGCACTTACACGAAAGTACACATCAAACACTACTGCCATCCTTTAGACTTGTTTACAGTTGTTTTTGTAACATATGGGTAAAAGAAATTAGTTTTTGCTTGCTTGAAGTAAAGCCCGTGAAAACCGTTGTGTAAAGCTTTCTTACTAGAAACGAGTCTTTTTTATACGACAGCTTCAAAATGGGAGAAAAAGTTATCTCAGACTGCATAAAAAAGACCAACAGCATTGAACATCATGCCGTTTCAATTTTAATTACCGTTTTGATACAATCTTTGCATGAATCTGGAATATTGGCGTTGGAACAAACCTTCTACTTTTCATAGAATCACTTACATACTGATATAGCAGAGGCAGCAGTTTGTTCGAAACAGCAACAATAGGCAATGGCACAATTTGATTTGGACCCTTAACAGAGCGACATTTTCAAATATTTAATGACTGTAGTTGATAGCTAATCGGAGAATAAACTGCCTAGTGAACTTTTACTTTCAGCAAATAACTCCGTACGAATATGGGATACGGGCAATAGCGCACTGTATATGTGCGTCTGGCTAGTTGAATGAGCTGTCTATAACCACACCCTTTGTTATGCGTTTTCCTGTCGTTACATCTCTACGACTGAAGTCCTTCATGTTATTTAAGAAAATATTAGGATCTTAATTTCTCCTCACTGACTGATATCATCATAAAGGTAAGATTGTTTTATTAGACTTTGATGAAGTTACCAAACAAGTAAATATACGGTACATTTTAACTTACATCTACTGTTACGGATCTGCTACAACCTCACACAAACTTTAAAATGTGTGCATTTTTATTAACTTATACTTTGTGGTAGACTCTGCCCCACTGCTTCATTAACAATACCTGCAAGTCAAATTGGGCGTGATACACGTTTTTCCAGGATTTTTCTGGGGACCAGCACAAACTTATCGAGCTCAAAGGGTAACACAGAAAACGAAGGTTAAGCCGATGTAAGACAAAATTTCCTCCGACGACATTTGACTGAAGACTCAACTACTACTTTTTTCCCTCAGTGAGGGCAAATTCTTCGAGAAAAACCATTTTTGGCTCCCGTCGGGCTCCGAGGAGAATCATAATTACATGTTATTTACAATTCTAGTTTTCGTACCCCCCTCATTCTTAACCGAGTATTCATTAGATATCTTCTTAATGTTTGCAAAGGCCAAGCAAAATGATTCCCAAATACATGGTTGTTCTTTTGTATTTAATAGTTGGTAGGGTAAGCGACAGGGGTAGGTTTGACCATTATCTGTCACACGAGGTGGAAACAATTCAACTTCTAATTTGTTTGGATATTTACTTTAATCATCCCCAAAGCTACAAAAAAAAAACTCTCTTACCTGTAAGGAAAAAGAGTTAGTACCCCAAGCTTATTGACCAATTTATTCCTCCGGGCCAACAATCAAACCTTGTGTCATTAAATGGACTATTCGTCGTTCCAAGTAAGGCTATTAGAAAATAAAAATGGCAAAATTGTATTTTTTGGTGTATTAGGTGCGTTCCAAATGATATTTGAGGACTGTATGTTACTTCACTACAATTGAGCAAACACCCCGTTGCCTCATCATCTGAACCAATCAGGAGGCATAGGAGTACGAGAACACATTTCCTTTGGTTAACAGAAGGTTTTGACCTTGATAATTTTCCTAATTGACAAACAGTCAAGCCGTGAAATTTGCCGTAAAAGTTACCATTGTTGACCTGACTGAAACTGACATTCTTGTCCTAGGCTGCCGTTTTAAATCCTAGCCCTGACCCTGGATACGTCTATCAAATAGCTGTATTTTGGCTACTATGAAGTTCTAAGGTGTTGCTCAGTCATTTTAAGTCACCCTCGACTCAGTGAAACTTACAAACAATTGTGCATGCTTTAATAAGCAGATTCAATATTCAGACTCCCAATCATGGTGATGCCATTAAAGACTAGCATACTTAATCTAATTTAACCCAAGTTTTCATAAACAATTTTACAACATTCGATTCTTTTTTTCATTAGAACTAGGCCTAGGTACCTAAGCTAGGTATTACCACAGGTGTTCTCGGCATTTATGCACATACTGCACACTCTTTATGTATAGTATATAATAAATGTATGAAATGCAACGCCCGTGGTCTTTGAGTCCAACAGTCCCACGGGAGCCCACGTTGCACAAACAGCGGAAAGGAAACAACCGCTAAGTTGACAACACAGACTCCGTCACATCGATCAAAAACCTTTGTTAGGTGAAAAAGATGTTCGTATCAAAGCCACTTCTTCAAACGTCAACAAACATCTTCAAAGAACGGATTCTGCAACTGTACGGTTACCGGTAGAACCTACTCCGTACTATACGTAGCATACAGAGTTCTTTTCAATTCAAGCCTTGGGATAGCCCTTGCGGACTGATATACTGTACGTGCGAGATTCAACAGCTATAGTGTATAGTTGTGCACGTACCACAGAATACTGAGGACTGCAATAGGTAAAGGTGTTGTACACAACAACTGTACGTGTTGACAACACCACAACTGTACTGCCTTACTGGTAGAACCTACTCCGCACTGTACGCAGCATGAAGACTTCTTTTCAATTCAAGCCTTGGGCTAGCCCTTGTGGACTGATATACTGTACGTGCGAAATTCAACAGCTATAGTGTAAAGTTGTGCCCGTACTACAGAATACTGAGGATTGAAATAGGTCAAGGTGTTGACAACACCACTCTACTCCGAACCACATATCATGCATTGTGTAGTGAAGCGATAATCACGCACTAGCTCACTATCGAAGTAAAATGGCATCCACATACCACATTTGAGTGGAACTGTCGCTTAAAGATACCCTCAGCATATTAACTTTTAGCAGCATATCATTATTGAGCTTCTGGATCCGAATGTCCATGGGGTATGGTTAAGTTTTAGAGCACGTGCAGTAAGTAGCAGTAGATCGTTATGGCATTATTTGATCTGAATGCTAGATCGGGGTTACCGTGGAATGACCTTTGAAAGAAACTGCCAAGTTTGACCACAAATGACTTTTAATCTCCATGCAATTAGGAGATTTAGGACGTATATGTACTGGGTAAAAGCAAGCTACACAACAAGTTCCACGTTAAACCAAGTTTTACATTCACAGATACTGTGCTTGGAAGATCGTGACCCTTTTGACCTCTCTGGCTACTTTTGACTTTTGAACTCTACTAAACGAAATAGGGACCATCTGCTTAATAGGCTATCAACATGCTAAGTATGAGGTTACCCATCCTGAGATAAAGTGTTTACAAGCAATTTAAATGATTATTACGGTTTGACCTCTGTAGACCTCAAATGACCATTGAACGTCATCAAAACAATACGGATCATCTACGTAATAAGGAGTATCTACGTGCCAAGTATGAGATTCCTTAAGATTACCCTTCTTGAGATAGAGTGTTTACAAACCAAGTGTCACATACATACTTACATACATCCACATACACATACACGACATCGCCATCGCATAGATTCTTCTGACTACGTCAAGGAATCAAAAAAAAAAAAAAATCGTCTGGTGCAGGTTCTACATCATAAATCAGCTGATGTTTGCTCGTCTTTCTTTGAATATGTAAAACGTTGTGTCAGTGGGCTGAGGAAATTGACAATACATTTTTTTAATCAAACGTTTAGAAAATAAATACCGCATATTTTTATACAGTGTTTGCATGAATACCACACATCGTAAAATAATAGGTTGGGTAACGATTTGCAAACATTGTTACCGTATTTTATTTACCTTAGTGTATTTCGCATTTGTCAAAGAGCGCCACTTTGTGTGCCTTTATGTTACCACTTTCACTGATTGATGACATTTTTTCCGTAAGAAATCAAGCAGCTCAGAATATGAAAACTCCAGTCCTTAATAATATGAATATGACCACTGATATTTCATGGTCTGTCCATTTGGGGTCACGGCTTTACAGTTTACAATATACCCTTATAAGTTCAGGGGACTCGGAGGTTATACCTTTTTAAACTTTATTGTATGTTAAAACCACGAATGCTAAGTTTACGCTGGTTGAGTGAGAATAATTCCTTGTCGTACCAGCTTCTCCTACTTAACACAATTAAAAACTGCCGTTCTGAGTGACACTCGAGTTCATTTAGACTCTTTGGTCGCACTGTGGGCTGCGACCAGAGTTTATCTCCAAGTTGAAACAGGGACCCTCTGTGTCATACAGAGAGTGTTACCATTTGCCTATTTCTCTCTTGTAAGAGCAGTGAGGTAATGTACCCACTATGTCATATGCACCAGTGGCATATGTAGAAACATTAAAGATCATCGTTAAAATTCGATGTGTTCTTTTCAAACCCCACTCATCTTCTAATTTGATAAAAACGTACGTTCAGCTTGTCAATGCGTAGTAAAGAGTAATTTAATTCTTTTATTTATTTTTGGCTTTAAATTCGGTGCCCAAAATTTACCATCAAATGGCTGGACAAGAATCTTTTATCTTTTGCAACATTTTCTTTAACAGCAAGTAACACGCTGCAAAGACGAAATGCATTAAAAGCACAAGTTAAAACAAAAACTAGAACAAAAATAAGGAAAAAAATAGAGGTTATGAAAAAGACGTTTGTGAAACCAAATGCTGTTGGAGAGTAGAACAAAACAGTGAAGAATTTTCTGGAAAGTGAAAGGTAAAGAATAAAGGCTTGATATTATAAAGGAACTGTAACAAAATTGGGAAAATATCAATGTGGGAACACTAAATGAGAAAGGGGTCAATAGTCATCTATATAAGATAAGACAAGACAAGACAAGAAAAGACAAGACAAGACAAAACAAGACAAGCCAAGACAAGACACGACACGACACGACACGACACGACACGACACGACAAGATAAGATAAGATAAGATACACTTTATTGTCTACACAAAATGGAAATTTTTTTGTCGCAGCAGAACAGACAACATTCAACAACAAAATAAATATAAATATACCAATCGCCAAAGAAGAAAAGAATTAAAGCCGAGAATAATAAAAGAAAAAACACATTAAAGGGTTGCATTTTGGTTATAAATCGAAATGGAGTGCGGTACAAACGAACAACTGTATCTGTTAGTGTTTGTCCGGGGCAATCAGATTCTTTTACCTGAAAGGCAGAAATTATAGGAGAGGAAAAGCGGATGGGATGGGTCTTTTCAAATTTTTGAAGTCTTGCGTTGGATAAAATCTGTAAAGATACAAGAAATACTAGGAAACAATGATTTGTTTCCACATTTACGACCAGACATTTGAACTACTTTATCGAATTCCTTTTTTGATTCAATAGAAAGCAACCTATAAAAACCTATAAAATCAGGCTGAACGCCAATTTTGGTCAAGTGCATTGTTATTAGGTCAAATCTGACAACATTGTTTTGACGTAGAATCTGACATAAGAAGTAACTCTTCGCTTAACGAACGGGTGCTTCTCCATTTATGTGCTTCTTTCTTACCATACAATGGTAAAAATGTCATTAATATGGACTTTATTCAACACAATGCAATCATCTTTTACAAGTAAGCAAAATCTTGACTAACAAAATATTCATACTGCATTAAATAATGTGACGTTAAAGTGCTTATTGTTTCCCTGTTATCCAAACCTTTTCATTATGACACGTACTCTGTACTAACATAAACTAAATTATTATGTTTACAAGCAAAGTATTCCTTTCAAACATATTCATACGTTTCTTGTTTCCCTTTTACTTTTCCAGAAGAAAGCAATATGAAGCTGTTACATTTCGTCTCCTTAATCTCCAATTTGATCATCTGGAAAACAGGTAATTCATACAGTGATTAAGAAAACGAAAGAACGAAGTGCAAATGGCTTCAGCTTACATAAATTCTACTTTGCTGTAAGAAAACCCTGTTGGTATGAATAACGAAAATTCTATAGCACGCAAGGGCAATAGGCCGATATAGCAAATATCAGGTTGTGACATGTTTTCAATCAAAATGCCAATTATTTGGGATCTCTAAAATGTTATAAAAAGATTTTAGTGAAACGAATGTCTGAAATTTTCAAAAAGCACTATTACAAACAGTAGTATACGCTGTGATGTAAGGGTAACATTCCTATTTTTCACTTGTTATGAACTTTAACCTTAATTGATCTGACAGTCAGTATGCAGATGTTCCATACTGAGTTCGAGAAACCTTTTGTTTTCACAGAGGTCAAAGGTCATTTGCGGCAACAGTGAAATTTGGAAAATGATAAATCAGGAACAATTATGTTGAGGGATCTCACGCTTAACATCTCGATACTTCACATCACGCAACAAAATTCTGCTGTGTTCGGTGGAGGTCAAAGGTCAATCTAGGTTATCAGAGATTAAAATTTGATGTCTTGTATAGATTGTTTACCTTATGCACTTTTAACAGAAGATGCCAAGGAATTTCATTGTGTTGACGGCCAACATCGTTCGGCTTCGTTAGGCACATCCCGGGAGCGCCCAGACGGAAAGAACTTAAAAATTTGTACTTTTTTTCCTCAGAGACGAAAGAACTATCAGAGAAAGAGGATCTGCTAAAAAAAGGCATTCACTGCAGAATATCAATTCAATGATGGCAAGCCATAATTATTTGTCTTTATCATGACTTGTACTTGTCTCCTAATAATGTACTGCATGTGTGGGTGTGGTTCGACGTATACAGTGCAGAGGTGAACTTCTAATAACATACACTCTAAAAAAATAAAGTGCTGATTTGACGGCACCTTCTAGGTGTTATTTCAAATCAGCACCAAACGTCTCATATTTGCACGTACATGATGCTATCTTGCATAGCACTTTTCAAGGTGCTGATGGCAAATGTGTTGTTTTAGCACTTGCATGGGGCTGATCTCAGCTATTTGAAATAAAGGGCTATTTTAGAAAAGCTGACGGAGCCTAATTATCCAGTAATTTATTTTATTGCAAAAAATAATAGTGACTACTGAATGATGCACGGTGTGTTTGATATTGTTCAGAATTTGTCAGCTAAGTGTTTGCCGTGCTTGAAAATGCTATTTAGCAATAGTTTGGTATCGTTATGGTTTTCTTACAAAAAGAGTGTTTTCACTCTTCAAGAAAAGTTTACTGATGAAAAAGATGTTCCAAGACCTTCAACATCAAGTAGAAAGTCAAATGCTTTGTGACAAGTTTTTTTTTTTTTTTTCAAGTTGGGTCATACCCATGGTTTGAAGATTTTACTGCATGGGGCGGTTAAAGCACCAGGCAAGTGTAATTTACCAAAAATGATACAAAATATGTAGTTCGTAACACCTACGGCAATATGATCACACCTGTTCCGGAATACCAAAAGGGCACTAGTAGGAGCTAGAGAACTGCTCTTCAAGTGCTATTTTAGCACTTCGTTTATAAGAGTGTGCTGCATGCAGCCAATGCATAACTGTGTTGGCTTATGTGTGTTACGTATACCTAGCGCACAGAGACATTTCATGCCATATACTTAACATGTGATAAACGGTAAAGATCAGAGCGCACTGTGTATATGTACTACACACATATGCAGTACATAATTAGAAGACTAGCACAATGACGCGTGCTAAAGACAAGTATGGCACTCAGGGCGCTACACACAAGTAAATGCATGGGCAGATATTAACCTTTACCACTGCAGTTAATCGCATGTATCTTTGATTTGCTTAATTAACAACGGTGCAGTAGGAAACACAAACCAGGGACCTCCCTGATTATACTACGCCTTCAACTCCTAACGAACTGACCATTTTCTATCTAACAGTTAGCGAAGGAAATGGGTGTAGGACTCCTCAATATATTGAAATCGGCTCGGTGGGTTTGATCCAGTGTTCGTTTCGAGACGATATTTCTGGTGTTCTTTGGTACAAACCAACAGCGTCTATACGGGGCGATGCCTTTCTAACTTTGGTAAATTCTGTGAGGAGTGGAAAAGGATTTCTTTCCGGAGAGTTCGACATCTACCCAAACGGTTCACTAATCATTCAGAATGTATCAATAAAACATGAAGGAACCTACAAAATAACGATATTGGAAACACCTGCCAGTGACCCGGAAACATACATCGTTTCTGTTTTAGTGTTTGGTAAGTACTAAAATACGTTTGTAAAGAACACTGTAGGTGGTCTACCACGAATCTCAGATTAAAGTTTTGTCAGGGATGTTTATATGGAAATGCCATCAACACTTCATACTATTGAATATTCATTTCAAGGTTGATTCTGAACGCCTGAGTTACCAAAAAATATCCCTCTTCTTTCTTTTTATAAATTAGACATTGAAAGGAAACACTTCCAAGTCAAGTGATCTTCACGTTTCAATGTAGTGCTTAGTTATTTAAAAGGTTGCAAGAAAAGTTTACAAAAAAATCATAAAATAAAATACAATTGTTCTATAACTTTTGTATTACTTTCATGTTTTTTTTTAATAGGAGGGAACAGAAATGCAACAATTGTACTTAAGTAAATATTTGACTTTCTTTAGAATTGAGTTATGATGCAAAATACGTTCCTGTCTGTCGTTAAAAAAGCTTATATTCTAGAAATTTCGGGTTGTTTTCCTGTGAATTTCTTCAATGCAATAACTAATTACACTTTATCTTAGGTAAATGGTTCAATTTGTTTTTCACGACAAAGGCACAGACGCCGGCCTCGACAAAACGTTCAAAACAACTCGCCAATTGGCGAGGGGCAAAAAAATTCTACTCGACAGAACGAAATATGTACGCACCACATCAGTCGGTGTTACATTGTTACCGAATTACACAAAATAATAATCAAACAAAGCGTTGATCTTTCCACCCGTATTATGGCCTAGCATCTCACAGACACTGCCAGTCAAAAAATAAAAATTATGCGAAACTCATAAATTTTGGCACAAAAATGCCTAGTTAGTCTGAGATAGGAAGATAGCATAGGTTTTCTTTCATTTTCACAGTTTAGTAATGTCAACACCTTCACATCAATCCCAGCCATCCCAAGCGCCTAGTTAGTACCGTCAAATCAATTAGAGAGAGAAAACATTTTCGCTGGGACTGACTTTACTCTTAAATTGGTAACTAAATCACTCACTGCTATTTGTCCAAACCGTATTTTACACAGTTACAACTTATAAAATAACATATTGTATATAATAACAATTTCATCTACTTTTTCTTATATTTTGTATTCGATGGGAAGGATGCAAGAATACATCCGTCATTCCAAGAACCTCTCAATTAGTGTGGTCTCATGTTCCTTGGGGTAACACCGTGTTACCCTGAGCGCGAGTAACGTAAAAACAAGGGTTTACTCGGTGTCGGTGTTAAAATTTCTTCCATCTCCGAACGAAGGGTTCTGCTGTTTTAAACACCGTGTTTGTGTAGTAAAACATGGATCACAGCCCTACAAAAACTAGACCACTAATGATGTTAACTTCGACTTCAGCGGATTCTGGATTTCAAGCACGAAAGGGAGGGGACTAATTTCATAAGGGCAAATTCTGCAGCTACGAGCAACAATTGTACGAAGCCTCGAAAGAGGGAGTGGGGCGGTCTAAGGAAAAAAACTTAAAATTTACGCACTTGATTGGTATTTCTGACAACTAAAAATTAAAATACACACCACATATTGTCAAGCAGCTTTAGGACCGTCTAAAAAGGTGGTGTCGAAAAAGGGGGCCCGCTACAGCCGGGAAAGCCCCCTCTGGATCTGCGTCTCAGTGCAAGTGCAATTTTGGTAAATAAACATATTGGAAGGTGATTGGACAACATCTGGACAATTCTAACTTGGTCACATCCGAAAACGGGACACTATATTTTTAACACGGAAACTTTACCTTGGACAATCCACCCTATATGCCTACATGTGAAAAAACTTTGTCAACAGCCATTTCTGCCCTTCAATAGACTCTTTTCCCAATAGGAATTACAAAGGATTGCGGGATAGAATTTTGGTGTGCATCGTTTTTTGCCACAGCAAAATACCATTGACAACAACATCGCCTACCAGAACTCTGTCCCACAATCTATTGCAATTGCTATTTGGGAAAGGGTGTATGGCATCTCATTCAAGCTGATTTCTTAACAAGAGAAGGGTTGATCTTTGGGTTGTGATTTTTCAGGCAGTCCAAAACCCTGGGGATGGGTTTATTAATAATATGTGTACCTTTTGTAATTCCTGATTTGATGCATACTGAAAGAAAAATTACACGCAAATGTCGTAAAAATCCTATATTTTAAATCGATACAGCATTTTAAAGCAAAGACAATATTTGAAAGGATATTACATCGTTTATAAGCAACCGAGGCAACCTTTACAAAAAATTCTCAGCATAATTTCCGTGTGAATCCTGTAGGAAATGCTCATTCCGTGTAGGAAGTAAGCCATTTCCCGTAGGATTTATTAAATTCCTGTAGGAATTTCAATTTTCCTACATAGGCATTTGCTACTTCCTGAATGACCAATTTCTGTAGGAATTTGCCATTTCATGTAGGAATTATCAAATTCCTACAGGACATTCAATTTTAGGAAAGACTCACCAATTCCTGTAGGAATTAAGAGTGTATTCCCAGCATAATGTCTACTTTAAGCAGTGGATGCATGAAGGGAATTCCATTGTGACTGGTCAGTAAAGCCAGTTGTGTCACAACAAAGGACTTTTAAAATGCTTCAGTAATAGGTGGAGTATGCTATGTGAAGGCATGGACTTGACTTAGTGTGTACGTGTACTCAAGCAGTGTGGTAAATTGCATTGGTGTAGTAACAGACCCCATGGCAGTAGCAGTATAGTGCAGGTTACCTTGTTGTATAGTGAAGAAAGGTTGTGCTATTGGACACTCAGTGTTTGTAATGTGGAGAAAATATTTGGTGTAGACAGCTCATTAGGCTGTGCAGTATCCAAAAAGTACACGGAACCATTTGATTCTAAATTGCTTAATTTTTTTTTGGATATTCTTTAGAGACTGTGGTAGAACTGGACTTATTGACTGGATAACCTAGATATTTGTAGCTTTAATTTTCTGTGGACTATATTTTCTGTTAAACTTGGACTATGCATCTTACACCACTGTCAGTTTTTTGTTTAATTCTTAACTGCAGTAACAAGTGAACGCATGCATACAGCTATTTGAATGTGCTAGCTAATACAGAAAATGGATATGTTCATCTTTTCTCATCAAAGTGGACCCCAGGTGTAGAGCTCAAAGTTATAGATACTTTTAAAAGCAGCAGCATAAAAACTTAAACAATCAGTACTTAATCATGCAGATATTCATTGCCATCCTGTATCTTCTACTTAAATGGAATTATTTAAGCCTACCACTTGCTTACTCAAAGCATCAGTGACCTCTTTCAGAGCTTTGAACTTACACATTCATGGCTATGCACAGGAACAGTTAGTACATGCTCATACTTTTAATAGATGATGATGACTTAAAAAGTCCCTCTCAAAAAATGGAAGGGTCCCATGCGGGAAGCGATTTCCTATATGTAGGAAAGTAATTTCCAGTATTGGAACCATTTCCTACAGGAACATGCCCAAATCCTACATAAATCCCAGGGCGGGAAAAAGTAGGGAACAAGGGAACCTCGTTCCCGGGAAATTTTCGTCACTTGCGGGCAATTTTAAGCAAAGAAAACAGAGAGCAAAAAGATGAAGAGAAAGGAAGAAAGAAAGGTGGAAAAGGAAAAGGGAAATATGACAAGAAATGAGACGTATCCAGCAACAAAACATCGTGTGTGAACATTTTACTACGCATGCACATTAAACTATTTTTTTATTATCGCCGCTCTCAGGTCTAACGAATATTCGCAATAAGCCTAATGGTAAACGCCAATTTCGCGGAAGTATTGTAGTGCATGTGTCCCTCTATCTTTCGCGTACGTATGTGCGGTCAATGGGCTGTGCGGATAACCGATCACTGATGTTTGTCCACACTGCTGCTAGCCGACGTGCGAATAGTCACCATGCGAGGGCGAAACATGTTTTGCGGAATTAGTTGTAGCTATCCAGCCAATCACAACTCGCTAAACGGTCAATACGAATTTTGTGTTTTCTCGCAATGGAAGTCTCCTTGAGTTTGTGTTATGATAACGAGCGCTTGCATCTTGCGAGCAGTTTATTTCGTTGGCCCTACAGTGTGTATTGCAACGAAATAAATCACGATTTCACGATCTCATTTTTTTTGTTACGCAACTGCTGTAGTTCAGATAAAAAGTTCGTAAATTTGGGAAGATAAATTTTCGAAGACAAATTATTGCTCCCTTTCATTCTTGAAATGATTTTTATAAGGTTAAGTGAGAGAGGTGGCGCCAGGATTTTACCGACATGGAGACCAATCTCCCCGAAGGGGGGGGGGGGCAGCAGTCCAAAACCCCGACAAAGGCAATGAGTTGACAAAAGGATGAGGAACACAAAAGTTTCGGTGCGCAAAGTGCGCCAAAAAAAATGTGGCTTTTCTTACAAAAATTTGAACATTTAGGAGTTTTATTGAAGAAATTTTTAAATATTTGGACTTTTGTGGAAGCAAGTTTGAGAAATTTGGGGTTTTTTTTGAAGGAAAATTGGAAACTTTGGGGTCTTTATTGAAGACTATATGCACTTCCTATGACCAAAATCAAGCAAATCGTCGGGCGACAGAAGTTCATTGGGGTTACAGGCTCCCAGACGAAATTTTCCCCGACGGGGGCAGCCTTCCCCGACGGGGGAGCATGGTCCCCTGGCCCCCGCTGGCTTCATCTTTGTTAAGTGATGAAAACGATAACAGCACAACAGGTCTTTCTTGTGAACGTTGTTTCAACTAACATTTACACGGTAAATGTTGGACTTCTCCAATGAGTTAACTGTAAGGCAAGGCAAAGCATTCTTCGCAAAATTACTGTTGTAACGATTTACACGTACACAGTAACGCCAATGCCAAGCA
The DNA here is from genome assembly GCA_029531755.1 of Holothuria leucospilota. NCBI lineage: Eukaryota > Metazoa > Echinodermata > Holothuroidea > Aspidochirotida > Holothuriidae > Holothuria > Holothuria leucospilota. The sequence continues at coordinate 32,470 of JAIZAY010000081.1, forward strand.
TGCAGTGCGTACGGCCAGCCTGCATTTACAAGCGACTGTAAAGCAGTTTCTTCGCTATAGCACTAGCACTGCACTGACTTGACTGTACGTACATACGTACGAATATACACAGAGTTGGATACGGCAAGGCTGGGTAACTATAAGGGAGGCTGTGAGGACATTGCTCGGAGGGTGTGAGGCTATTGCTCAATATGTCACGCTCCCACAACCAGAACTTCTCAAACCTTCCAGCCATACAGTAGCCTACAGGCATACATGCTTGCTTTAGTCCTGCAAACTCAAATGCAACAATACCCTGGCATATTTGACTTCTCTCCGTTTCATGTTGCAAATTTCGAGCTTATGGTCCGATTTCAGTGATTTTTATTTTCGTTTTCCGTATCGTGGCAAACTTCGCATTTCGCGGAGCGATAAAACAGATACTCGAAATATGGAGCTGCACTGGACCAAAGAAACACCTCAGTATTCATAAGCAATTTACAGATGTACTGCCACTGTATTCCTGCTCACCTATTGACAGATGAGCTGCATGGGAGAAAGTATCTTAATTGCATGTGAAAACATTAGAGAATTATAACCGAACGGGGCTTTTTTTTTACCGGCATTGAAATTATACATGAACAGTACTGTTACTCAAGCAAATGACGGGTTCAAGGGCCACATTATGTGAGTGCGCTTTTGCAATTACGATCGCGCTATTTTGCGTTTTTCCAATATCGCAATGCGGTTTTTAGTCCGCAAAATCGCTCATTTGTCCAACCCCACACATGAATAGTACACTGGTAATCACTGTAAACATAGGCCACCAAATCGCGTCAATTGGGTCATTTTTCAAAATGCTTCAGCTCTTGGGGCATCCCCCCCCCCCCTCAGACTCACCCCTCTGCCGCGTGCTGCAGCGGGAAATCCAACTTCGTCGGATTTATGTTCCCGTTAAGTAAACTTTTTCTCTGACCATGCATAAATCCCACATACTGATTTCCTGTAGGAAAATATGTTGGGAATTTTTGTGAGGGAACGAAATAGCTCCCTTCATTATCGACTATGGCCATTGCCTAAGAAGAGCGCTGCACCGAACATTCGTTGGTCAGTCATAATTATGTTTGGAAACTAAGCCCCAAAGAGGAGATGAGCAAACAGAGCCTACGCTTCGTGGGGTACGGTACTATTTTCATTGTTCGAACAGGGTGCTGCTACCCTGTGACAGCTCCCCTGGTTGGAATAATCATGTGCAGGGAGTTGTTAGCGAAATTGGAAACAATCCATAGCTTTGTGTAGCTTTGCCTTGTATGTAAACAGATGAATTACTCTAGCAAGTGCTGTGTTTTTATCATGGGTACATTGGCAGGGAAGATATTCGTTTGGCAAATTCGTGCGCAAAATATACAGCGAAACTGAATGTCAAATGATTTCACTTGGAGTTGTCTTGGCGGTCTTGGCTTCAAAACGCCAACCAAGTGTTTGCACTCAGCAGAATCGATTGTTTTGGACGAGAAGAAGGCAAATTCATTTCGGATTTTCTCCAATATACTTCCATGAAATGAAATGAAATTCGCTGAGAAGATTACTGACAAGATTTTAAAGCAACTTGCACCAGTTAATTTTTTTTTTTTTTTTTTTGTTCCAATCAGGAGTAAATCCTGCCAACGCGGAACGGTCTATTTTTATTGAAAAATTAGCTCTAGAGACCTCATATAACCATCGATCAACATAAAATTTTTGTGGTAAAATTTACGTACCACATTACAAATCCTCTCTAAATTTAAGATCCATAGCTTGCAAAAGGGCCAAGAAAACGCAATTCAACGACAAAATCTGTGAACGCCTCCCCCAAAACCGCTGTGGCGATTGCATTACTTCGACTAAAAGCCTTCTAGTCGAAGTAAACAGTGTGGCTTACCAACTGTGAACACACGTAATCACATGAGGCAGAGCATATGAAAAAACAAAAGGAAAAACTTGTGGTTATGCGTGGCGACACATGTGGTAATGGAACCAATCTGGCACACAGGACCACACATTTAACTGCATGATTGTCACCGTGACAGCTTAAAACCAGGGCAAAGTGTGACAAACAAGGCCAAAGAACGAAATCGAACTATTGAATTTACTTTACTCAGCATCACACTTCTCCACATATTTCCACACTTTTACTACCCTACTCCAGTTTGCCTCCTGTTACCTGTGTCAAAGCATGTTTTTTCACACATTACCTCATGTCCAAACTGCGGAAATGCTGGTCAATGCATGGTACTTTAAAAATGGGTGTCAACTGTTTATTAATGTCACACATTGTCACGCAAAGTTTCACAGAAACTCAACGCCGCTCTACACCACACCATAGTTTTGCACAGTTCGACAAAGTATTTCACGTGTGGTATTGGAACTTTTGCCACACATTTTTTTTTCTTTTTTTTTTAAGAGAGGTACAGAGCTGTGTGACCGCCACTTTTTATCGGCGATGCACAAACCACGGAAGTACTTCCACGTACATACTAAACAGAGAAGTATTGCAGTAAATAAACTACCGCTAGTTGTTGTGCGGCAAAATTCGCTTGAGATTCATTACGGTTTACCTTGGAGAAGACAGCTTATAAGATATCATGAATTTTTCATAAATTTTTACCTACTTCGAAAATGCAGGTCATGGCCAGATAAGACACTGAAGGGGCGAGATAATTTCCAGACCAGGCGAAATATGTTTTGGTGGCCCAGAAATTGTACTAAAATGCATTAAGGCAATGACAATTTTAAGTTATTTTTCTGAAAGGGGACTTTTCAGGGGGTCCGTGCCCCCCCCCCGGCTAAGGGCTTGTCTAAATGACATATTTGTAGAAAGAAAATGGCAGTTTGAGTTATCATTCCATACAGTAAGGCATGGGCCCTATTCATGGGCGTCAATCGGGGGGGGGTGGGACAGGGGGACAAGTCCCCCACATTTTGGAATACACACACTTACGATTTTTACACAGTAAATTTGGGCAGAAGTGGCCATGCCCCCCACATTCGAGTAAAGATTGACGCCCTGGCCCTATTTGTGCCAGTTCGTGGGATTTTTTATGGTTATTTCCAAATTGTTAGCTAGGTGAATCGTTAATTATAGGCTCACAGTGGAATTCAAGTACCATCTATTAGCTTAAGTTCTTCGAAGTTTTGTGTTATGCCTTTCGTTTGATGCCGCGAATTTGGAGGAATAAAATGAGCCGCGAAACAGACTGGTACTTTGTACTCGAAGAAACTACAATCAATAAGAAAACAATGTGGATGAAGCCGCTTACATCGACAGTACCCAGAGAATACTGCCTTTCAAAAAAAAAAAAAATTATAACTTTGTCAATATACACTCCCCAGCCTTCATTTAACCACCAAACTAAAGCTTACAAAAAGTTCTGTGCACTGCCACCATTTGGGGGGGGGGGTTGTTTATTGAAAATTTTTCACAAAACATCGAAAAATAGTTGTTTACATTCAAAAAATGCCCCAAAATTGCTAAAAATGACGAAAATACCTTCAAAAAGTTATTTCAGGTACTTAGGAAAAGGTATCCCTACTCATTTTCCTTTTAATACCTTAGAACCTAAAGAAACACCATGAGAGGTGATTAGATGCCAGGTGTAGGGAATCGAGGTTTTCAAGCCCAAATTCCCAACCCACAAAAAATCATAACTCAACAACGAAAAGTCCCATCTTTTTCATTCAAACACTTACAAGTTACAAGATTCCTTATAAAAGCATACCAAAAGATATGCATAAATGACAAGGGAAGGGCGAGTTAGAGAGGTTCAAAGATCCAGACATATTCAGTTTTCAAAAATGCGTCAATTTTGACCCAAAACATGCATTTTTGACCCCAAATCCCCTCCCAATATCAAAAAATATAAGCCACAACACCCCTCCTACATTTTCACTCACCAAAATGTCCATTTAGAGCTACCTTACAAAGCCTCCTATTTACAGATCCAAAGTTGTTTACGTTTCACTGAGAACTCGCCGCAGTACAGTGTGTAAAGTTCATATAGGTCAGTGTGTGTAGTTCAGTGTAGGCTGCCCAGCTAACACAAAAAAAAATTTTCTAAACGTTCTTAAAACGTAATTAACCACTTACTTTTGCAAAACGTTTCTTTCTACGTTTTTAGCACGTGTTTTTGTGGACTTTTCATACGTTTTTAAAACGTTTTTACGAGACGTTTTAAAAACGTTTTTTAGACGTAAACGACGTTAATAAAACCTTTGCCTGATATAATACCGACGTGTGGAAAACGTATCAGACACGTAGAGAAAACTGGTACGTACTGAAACTGTCCGGGACATAGGTCATAGGGGAATCGTGCGGGACGCTCAGAAAACGTTTCAGGGACTGCGGAAATACCCAGGACGTTCAAACGTTTCAGAGACGTACTAAATACGTCTAGGACGTTGAGAAAACGTTTCAGGGACGCAAGGAAAACGTCCATGCCGTCCACAAAACGTTTTAAGGACGTACGAGAAATACCCAGGACGTCTAGAGAACATTACAAAGAGATGTACAAAAATGTGTCGGATGTCTAGAAATCGTTTCAGGGATGTAAGGAAAACTTCTATAACGTCCAGGAAACATCTCTGGTGCCCACGAATATCGTTGGACTGGAAGCGAAATATATGAAAGGGAGCAACGGCTAATTTATCCCCCTTCCCCTCCATGAGATAGACCCTTGGGCTGCTTTATGATTATTTGTTTAGCAGAGAAAGTATAACCTAATGGATTTTACTGGGGTGAAAGGGAAATTTCACTCAACTGTAAAGACAAAGAGAAGGATAATGAAAGTGAAAAAGGGTTTTCATCTTCTTCAACTTTGTAACTGTGAAATAAAGATACTACCTTTCATGAAGTTACCCATTAAAATACTTCTTAATTTCTTAGCACTGGCAAGAGAATATGTGGAAGGATCTTACAACTGTAGTTTTAACTGAAAGAGAAACAATAAATCATTGCTTGGATAGTATATGGTACAGTTAAATTTTACCATGGTTACTGTGGTTCAGTATCCGAACAACTTGTAAGCAATGGAGTAAACACATTCATATTTCTATAAGATAAAGAAATAAAGCCAGAGCCAATAACTAATAGCCATGGCAGGGATTAAACGATGGCTCAGGGCGATTATCCCCCGTAACTTGCAAAATAGCCCCCAAAACTTGGGTCACGAGGGCGAATCTGGCCATATAGTTTGTGTAGGGAAGATGGATTTAACAGACATTTCAGCCACCTACCCCAAAAAGAGCCCTCGATAAGACAAATGTTAATTTCTTCCCTGCTAAGAACACTAAGTTAATAATAGTTAATATAACAATATTCGTATCAAAGCTGAATTCTGAGAAATCTTTGCATAGTAATATAATTCATAGAAATGGTCAATATGTGTTGTGGATGAACTTCAATATATATATATATATATATATATATATATATATATGTATATATATATATATATATATATATATATATATATATATATATATATATATATATATATATATATATATATATATCAATAATTAATGTAAACAGGACGGTTTAATTGAACGTTAAATTGAATAGCCTTGCAGACAGAAACTAGGAATGGTTTAGTAAGTCTGAGGCTGAGAGCTAGCAAAGATACATAGCAATGTTCAATGTACAAAATTAGCAAATCCAAATAAAACAAGGTTTAGTTTGCAATTGCATGTGACAGGAATGTGAATTAAACTACTAAAGTTTTAAAAACTCTGGGATGAAATTAAGAATGTAACTTTTATCGAGGTGCATGGATAACATTTCTTAGAAAAAGTTAGAGTAAAATGCTGTAAAAAATAGAAGTCTCAAATAACAAACTTAAAGATTGCTTGCCTAGAAGACATGAAAGCAATAATACTACTTATAGCCTTCATGATGTTGCTATTGCATAAACCAATAAAGCAACTTGGGTAGAAAGGTACAGTAGTCTCAATGTCACAGGAAAGCAATATTCTATGAATAGTAGAATACAAGTTGGATTAATGTTTGGTATTGCCTAAAACAGGAACCAAAATATTGTGTGACACTTTGATATCAAAAAGAAACCTGTGCTCTCATACTGTACTTATGATGGCAGCTAATTACAGTACAGTACGTGGTAAGTTAAAATGCCTGTACATTTGTTGCTAGACCATAAGTTATTCTTTGATTAATCATTTGCATTAGTAATTGAATTTCAACCATAGAGTCAACTGGCAATGATTACACTGGACTGAGAAGAGCAGTACAAATTGAGATTCTTTGGAACTTATATGAAAAGTCATAACAGCAAACAAAGAGGAAGCTTTAAAAATTGTCTCCTGCTTTTCAGAGTAATACATGGGTAAATGCTAAATCAATGTGTGAATGATGAACACATAATAATTTGAAAATTAATTGGGACATCAAAGTCCATGTCTCAGAAAAAAGAAAAATTTAAAAAATTTGTCATGTTTCATCTCCACATAATACCTGTACGGTACATAGTATACCAACCACATAAACATGTAAAGAATCATTTATAACACTCCCAAGGCAAGACTGATTGACAAAAAGTGGCAACATTTACAGCAACTTACAGAATTTAACAGTAACACCAGCCACACACTTATATGCATATTTAAAGGTAGTGTGACATGAAAATAAAACAGTTGGATGTTTGGTGTAAAAAGCATTAAAAATCCGGAAAATAGCCGCAATTTCCATTAAAATCCATCAAATATTGACCATTTTACAGGGAAATTTCTATTTCACACTTGTATTATGAATAAACATGAGCTAAATATGCAAATATGTGACATCGAAAGAGGGACATACCATATATGGCACATGTTAGCCTTTGTTTTTTCAACCTTAATTTCAAGGACACTGATAGCATTGTTATACCCTGAAGGGTTTATTGTAACAATTGAAATTTCTCTCTGAAAAATATTGATATCACTCACCAAACTGTAACCTATATGATCAGTAATTAAGAGATAATTTATATAGGGTTAACAAAAGAAATCATAACACTGTGCAACACTCCACATCATTATTTTTGCATAGGCAATTAGTTTCTTCAGAAACCATCAAACTTTGAAGACGTAATATATTTTAAGAACAGTTAAAGATATTGAAATAATATCAATGGATCTTTGATTAGAGGACTTAATTCTTTAAGTGACAAGTGAAACACCTCTTTTTGATGGTATGTCACACAACCTTTAAACAAAACCCAATAGAGACCATACTGTACCATGCAGCTTTTCTCATATGTGGGTCATTTGATCCGTATTTGATCTGTAAGGGATTGGCTAGGAGATCTAGCGTATGCTGAAGAATCTGATATATACTTACATGATGTTTCAATTTAAGCAGAATGTTGGTGGTTCAAAAACAGTTGCCAAAGAGGCAATTTGTGTCACGGTTGAACAACCTTCAGTTATCAAAGAGGGCAGATTTCGACACGATCTCTCAATTTCCCCATTAGAAAACACGGTTTTGCTTTTGTCCATGGTAAAAAGTTATATCATTCATTTCACATAAAGGGAAAGGCTTGTCCACAATGTAAAAATGAATTTCACACTTTTCCAAGTAAAAATCAAGGTTTGGCCATTGGTAAAAAGTGTTTTACTAAATATACTGTACAAGCAAAAGTCATTTTCAAATTCAAAGTTTGTCCATGGTAAAGAAAATATTTCATGAAATATTATGTGCATCAGTCTTCTCACATTTTCCAAATCAAGCACAAGATTTTGTCCATCACAAAATAGTATTCCTACAATAAGCTTTGTCTATGATGCAAGAATTGCCACAGCAACGTTCCAGTTTCTACACATTCCACAGTGTATGAAAGGTTAACTATAGAAAGAAATATTTTGTTCGGTTGTCGTATAATTCTTCTGTTCTGCCTTGACTTCCACGCAAAGGGTGTGATAAAAAGGAATGGCAGTTCGACTCTTCTCAACCACTGTCTGGTATGTAAACGGTAAACTCTACGGTACCCTGTGTTTCAGAAAAAATGTTAAACTCCAGCTCGACTTTTCATTTACGAACTACTTTAAAAGACCTACTGTACTTTAGGGAGGCAGCCAACGTTTCTTTGTAAATTGATATGGTCCATGGTCCATACTCCATAGCCATCTGTAGGAAACGCCTTAAAATGCGGTGCATTCAACATGTTCTACAGAATACTGTATTATTTCTCCTCTATCTGCTTCACATTACAGTGCATCATCTACAGTATTTCAATATTGTAGCAGTAGCGTTTCTGCTTGTAGTCTTTGTAGTCATTCACTCCACAGCAATGAAATCGAAAAGTTTCGGGTATGCGGAATTGCTAATGCCTTGGATTCTGAATTTCACGCATGAATTCAGTAGTCAACCAGGCAAAATGTTATTTGAATGGAAGCACAAAACACATGGAGACTCCATTTGTATCTATAGTCCTGTACGAGCAATTTCCTGTCCCAAAAATATTGTGTAAGCAATTCAGAGACAACACCAGCACAATAGCAAAAATTAGTAAAAAAGCTTCAATTTGTATAGTGATTTTCTTCTTCCTTCGCGTGAGACTGATATAAATAGATGTCTCATAAGTACTGCTGTCTGTAGAAAACCTTTGTTGGAACTTCCTCTTTATTACATCCTGTGGGATACCTTGAGTAAATTATTATTTCCAAAACCCTCCCACTATTCACTTTCCCCACCAATTACCACCACCCCCATCAAATTGACTGACAATTACCATCTTAAATTTGCGCATGCCACGATGATCCCACAGAACCGACAGTCGTGAGAGTTGGCAATGAATAGGGAAAGTCTGGCAACGAATTGGGAGAATATGTCCTTCACTGCCACTTAATTTTATGGACTTTTCAAGGTTGACTAGTAGTGGGTATATTATTACAGAGGGTTTTCTTCAAAAGTAGACATTTTTCATTAAAATTATTCTAAAAATCAGATTTTATGTAAAATTTACACCTTCCTCGATGTAATTTTTGTCAAATTGAAGCCCCCAGAACATTAAAAATGATAGAAGAAAAGTTAGCAATAAATCACAACAACATGACAGCTGAACGACAGCTGTTCGACAGCTATCAAACTTACTCCCTACCGTCAACACAGTTAGCACCACAGAATTCTGTGACTGCGACTTGGTAAACAAAATGAAATATTCGTAGAATGATCTGTAAGGTCAATAAAACTTAGTCAAGTAAGGGAGTGGGTGCAGATAGGGAACACCTTGTTTATCAGCTCTGCTTTATGACTAGATATACTTTAGGATGGCGGGTATTTTATTGGATTGAAGGACTGTGTCTTCTGTGGGAGCAACTTCTCATGGATCATCATAAACAATGAATAGAAGATTAGCATTCTAATTACACGTGGGGTGACAGGATCTTCTCTAGAAAATGTCCAGATTGGCGGCAAAAGCCATCAAATTTAAGAAAAATTCTCTGGAAGGGTCCTCAGTCCCCAACCTCCGGGTTCGCGCCTTGGGCGCTAGCGGCGGGTTAACAGCTTCTCCGGCCACACCTTAAGAAGATGCAGACTCCAATGAAATTGCTTCCCTGGCATTTTTACTGCGGACGCCCATGACCATGTCTATGTAAGAATTATAACGACAATAAACTTTGGAGAGTAAAATACCTATAACCCTCAAACTTTGATTGTTCATATAAAATTATACTGTAATATGTAATTTTGAAAGTACCTTGTTTTTCACAGTAATAAAATACTTGTAGGTCTGGGAATTTGTCCCAGACCTACAAAAATGAATCATGAAAGAAACAAAGGGTATGGGGAAATAAGACAACTTTTTATGTAACAGATAATTCTGCATTTAAATAAAAAAAAAGAAAACAATATGCTACAGCCTACAATAAAATGTGACAAACAACGCTGTTGTCTTTGGCAGGTTTGCCCATACCCGTTTTAAAATATTGTTTCGGGATTACGTTATGTAGAAAATCGTTTGTGTGCTTCTTGATAAATCTTGCATTATCATTGTAACTACCCACAGTCATCATAAAACTGACCTGTTACTCCAAATAAGGCTATTAAAATGGTCGAAATATGAGTTTTGAGTTTTCCCCTCGACTCCTCCAGGGACCCTAGCTACGACGTGGCCCCTGGACCACACGCCTTCAAGGGAGCGCTCATCCAAGGTTTGCACCGTACGATTTCAGACATCAAATCCCGCCCCTAGTCGCACTAGTTCGTATTAGTTGACACTCATACATGCGAAATCAAACGGAAAGTTCTCTTTATATGTTGTCCTTTTTAAAGTTTAATAGGTATAACCTTCACATCAGACGCATAAGTGCACGAGAAATAGGGCTGGAACTTTTTCAGCAATATTAGGGACACAATAATTACTCAATTTTACGAGCATACTTTTCATATGACTCATTTTGCCCCATGTTGATCTGAACCTGTTAGCGAAATGTTCCGAATAAAACTGATTTCAGTGTAATTTCACCATGGTTACCATGCCTGAAACACTATCTTCCAAAACTGCTGCGAAAATCAATCTGCTGGTACTGGTTAATATCACTAACTCCTTGAACACTTACGGTCACAGTGCATACTTAATTCTGCTAAATCACAGTTTGGAATTATATCATAAATATGAATTATCCACGGAATTCCACCAAACCTGTGCAGATCGAGCTTTACCATGATGTCATCCTGTAAGTGTAAATAAAAAAAAACAATATTGAAAGCATATAGCCTAGTACTTGAAATACTGTACTCTGCATCTGAGTTGGTAGGAGCGACTAGTAAGAGCGGAGGTGATAATCAAAAAACTTGTGAAATATTGGGTGGTGTGTTAAGGGTACCTTCTAGCAACTCTGAATACAAAGAAAGAAGTAATCTCACAGACTCACACACTGTTCAAATTAAAATACTTTGATAATGAGCTTTATACAACTCCCTACTGTCACTAGATGTGACAGATTAGTTCTAGGACAACCGACAAAACTCATTTAATTCTGAAGTAAGGTAAACGGCAACCGAATTTGTTCCTTGAGTCTTGAGGGCCTCGTCGGTTTGACCGTTCTCATTTTTAAGTACGTATACTCTGCTTCTCTGTATGAACAGAAATGCTTGAAAAGTTCATGACAGGTCATAGTTTTGCTACATTTATTCTGAATCCGTTTCATGCGACTGAAACTTGAACACTGGATGGTTAAGGTCTGTGTTATTTTCCATAAGCATGTGTTGTGACTGGGCAAATCTGTTATTTTTAGGGGCTGGCAACTTGTACTGGGCAACATTAGGTATCACGCCTAGGCCTGTGCTACCATATTATCCCTGTTAATGGCATTGAGATGTCAACAATTTATTGGCAATTTGTTCTTACGTAACTGGAATATGAAAATTCCATGAAGGTATACCTACCTTTTAATTAAAAAAGTGGAAAATTATTCAGACAGTTGGTTACTGCAAGAACCAATCTCTATCTTACCATAAAGGGACCCTAAGCTAGTATTGGTAAGTGTTATTTTCGCCACTCTGCTTGTACTGTACAATTCCCAATATATTTCTTCGCTGTTCAACATTCCAACCCACCCTGCTAACTATTGGCCTAGGCTACTTACATTTTAAGGCTGAGGCTATCGTTACGAATTTTTGGGCCTTTGCTCAATGTTCACAGTTTTTCTCTCATAAAACATTTATCTTACCCAGAGTAGAGGCTAGATCTGTCAAGTACTAGGGAGTTTTCAGAATGGGTAGCACTAACGTTAGGCTACTCAGTACTGTACTGTACACTGTCGCTTATTATTGATGTAGCATATCACTTAACGACTGCAAAGTCCTTATAAATATCTTGGGAAATTTCCATCGTTTTGGCTTATAAAAGCAGGGTTTCCCCAGGCATTCTTTTTGTGAGGCGGCCACCTCACAGTGTTTGGCCACCACCTCACAGAAATTCTCTATAGTTACTACCTCTACTGTACTACCTATAGATGTATTGATAGTTCTCCCTCCAAAGCTGGCACCATATCACCCATGGACTAATACCACCTCACACTCTCTAAAACCCAGGGGAAACCCTGAAAAGGGTACTATACCTAGTATAATATGGGAATTAAACTTTAAACCTTACTTACTATGATTCTGATAGTTCTTCGGGGAAAAAGAAGTTGAAATTTCCAGGTGTATGAGGAGGGCTTTACGCACTGAAGCAGCAACGTTTAAAATTTGTAACTGTTACATTATGTAAGAGTTCTTCCACAAATCAAACAAGATGTTCCTGAAAAAGCACACCAAAACTTTCCTTTCACTAAAACTGTAAGATTTAAATCACTAATATTCAAATTTAACTGCATTTAAAACAATTAATCTAAATTTTTGGCACGTTTAAATTCTAAAACAGCTTTTAAGCCCCTAGAATCCCACAAATTCCCACAATGTCAGGAAAATTCCTGCAGCATTCAAATTTCGACAACAGTATGTTTTTACTGTGGCAAGCTAAAAAAGCCTTTAATAGGAGGGCGTATATATTAGTGACCATTCAGTGTGACACGGTACCGTAATCTTCAGAGGCAGAGAAATTTTTGAAAAAATGGGAGAAGGAATGGGAACGAAGACCCATTGAACCAAACTTGACTTTTTAAAATGGTAAAAGTCAATAGAAGCATTTCCAAAATATTGGTGGTAGGCTACTGGAAATTCTATTCCCCTACCCTCGCCCTACAAACACAGTACGTCCTAAAAACGTTTTAAGAACGACCGAAACGTTTTGAAAACGATCTTAAAACGTATCAACACTTATATTACGATTTAAAAACATTTTTGGACATACTGCAATTGTAGGGAGGGAACTCCGCCTTTTATTAGTCCCCAGTTAAATCCAGTTAGACCCCACGGTTCAACACAGTTAAACCCTAGTTGAACCTAGTTGGATTTTCAACTCGGTTAAACTAGAATTTATGCCGCGGAGGGACCAGGGATACAAATACAAGCTTGGAAAATTGCCAGCTAGGATTAGAATTCAGGTGATGGGGAAGGGGAAATGGGAAACGGGGGTAAAATTGGAGAAATAACATTGAAAAGCTCCAACCATAAGGACAGGGACACTGTACTCATTATAACCATGCAAAGGGTACATGTATAACTAATATGTGACGTCTAGAGGAGGGGTAAGCTGAAAACGTCAGGAGAGATGAGAATATTATCCCTCCTTAATTTTTTTTTTTTAACACAGCTAATTATGTATTAAGTAAAGTGACGATTTTATTACTTAAAACTGAGGTATTTTACTTATCACTTTGCGTCATGTCCCGTTAAGGTTAGGGGATCCCGTTGCACCAATAGAAAGCCCTATTGATTCCCGTAGAAAACCAGCTTTCAAATTAAAAGAGCTTATGGGACCATATCGATGACCCATTGAAATCAACGGGTTCCCAAAGTAGTATCATATATTCCCTTTGGCCCCATCGATGACTCCTATTGAAAATTCGTATTAGACTTTATGGGATATAGACATTTTTCTTGGGCGTGAATACGGTATATACTCATATAACGTCTAGAAAACGCTTTCACACCATTTTAACATTACGTTTTACAAATCCTCGTGAATATGCTCAAATGAAAAGGTTCAGAAAACGTTTAGAGAACGTTTTAATAACGTTTGACATTACGTTTTACAAACGTAATTTTGTTACGTATTAAAGACGTTTTTGTAGAGTTCAGTTTAGTTTTTGAGGAACGGAAGACGTTTGAAAACGTTCTAAAAACGTAATTTTAGACAAAGACGAAACCGACGAACTGAGAACCAAACCAAAACGTTTTCTGGACGTACTGTGTTTGCTGGGTGTATAGCAAAGAGTAAAATAGGCATATCTTCCTCATTTGTAATCCAAATTCCTCAAATTTGGTATCAAATAAAAGAGAAAAAACAGCCAAACAATCTCTTGTACCACAAATTACAAACTAATTGTGATCTGTATGAGTTCTCTACGGTTTTCTTTGAAAAACCGTATGACGTCATCTAATTTGCATATTTGCATACATAAGGAGATTAATTGACAAAAATAAAATGTTCATTCAAATTCCCCATCTTTGATCTTTACAACGATATACGGGTTCTTAAAGAGAATATTCTTCTAAATTAACCAAAACAATCATGAAAATATTCTTCCTTTTTAAGCTGAAGAGGGTGAAAAGAAAAGGGTTGTTAAACACGAAGGACAAAAGCGAGCCATTGTACACAGTAATTTCTCATTGAGCTTGTCATTTCCGGCGAAACATACTTGCTCAAGCCGTTCCGTTTTGTCTACAAACAAAACGTAACATATATTCCTCAGTGTATGGTGGAAGGAGACCGACATTAATCCAGTAGCACAAATTGTGCATGCAGCCGGTTCACTTGGCGATGGCCCAGCTTTGCTGCTTATTTTAACCAGACTGACTGTGCCAACCACACACATATGATACGTAAGTTTCAGAATGTAGATTTGGTCATGGCTTAGTAGGATTGGTTAATACAAAGTACAGCACTGAAAATCGCATCGTTTTTTCTGACGTACGGCAATGAAATTATTAGTCTTCTAAGGTTCTGTTTACGACAGGGAACTAGGCGCAAAGTTTTAGCCCATGCAATGTTCACTGGGAGAGCCACTTGCCAAACTGCCGAGGTAAGTGTACATGGAACTCGCCACGATGAAAATATTACTCACCAATGGGGAGTAGGCAAGCGGTTTTGTCGATGTCTGCACAGACGGTAATTCTTGTTTTTACTAAAAATGGTATGACGAATATGCTTTACCCAGGAAACGGTTTTCAGTATGTTTACATTACGTGAGTACATTCTTTTCATTCAAAAGTCGATTCTCGACCGACGAGCAACAGCTATGACGTCATTACATTTGCAGGCAATAAACATTTAACATCTATCAATGAGCTAGTGCATGGCAGTTCATAGCCTACCGAAAATTAAGGAGGATTGTGTAATAAGGTAGCAAAAGAAAAAATCAACAAAAGGGGTAGTAATACCAACTGTCTCAGTATTTTTATAGTGCTTATATAGTGCTATTTGAATATGGTTCATCTTGACTTTTTCATCATATTTGCTATGAATGTTTTTCGTCTTTTCAGCCCAAACGTTCAGTCGTATTCCGGTAATTGATAACTGTGACAAAAAAAGTGAAATATGTTTTCGGATGGTGGACTACAGTTCTAACATATCTTGTGAAATAAGAGATGCCCGACCAGCGATTCCTCTTACATGGATGCTTAGAACAGAGCAGGGTGACCGAAATATCTCTTCCCGTTTAGTCATAAAAAATGCTACGTACCCATTTTTTACATCAAGGGTTACAACCACCAACTCATTAACTTACTCTACGGTGTTAACACTGCTTGTCTGTAAGGCCCATTACTCAGCAGGTTTGCTTTTCAGGACTGAATCACTTGTTCTGATACAAGGCAGCCATGACACGTTACCTAATGTTTTGCCCAAAGTAGTATATGCAAAACAAGACACTAGAGTAAAGCTAAATTGCTCTAAAATGACTATCTCGTATCTAGTTTGGCAAGTTAAAGAATCTTTAAACGCTGTTTCCAAAACCCTCCTTTACGCTACTTTTCTTGGAGACAATTTGCATCGCCTCTTTGACGAGGATTACGAGTTACAAAATACTTCAATTGTTGTCGATAATGTCAGAGTACACCATGAAGGCACTTATAGCTGCATCAGTGGCAATGGATTTCAAGATAACGTAATAATCTATGAACTAATAGTCTTTGGTAAGTACAATTGAAATAGTAGGTGTAGGAGGTTAACGCTATGAATTATTTATTTTGATTCGGAAATGTTTAAAAACCATTCTTTGCAATAAATTGACATGAAACTTTACGTGTTACCTGCTCACTCACTTGCAACAGCAATTAAGCCCATCATTACTTTCACTATCAATACTAATTTCCTTTGTAAAAATACCTTCAACACTGAACTAACCTTACTGTGGAGACACACCCCTTCCCCGATGAAAAGAAATCCTAAATCAACACTTACTAGAAAAAATAATAATGATGATGATGATGATGATGATGATGATGATGATGATGATGATGATGATGATGATGATGATGATGATGATGAAGATGATGAAGATGATGATGATGAAGATGATGATGATGATGATGATGATGATGGTGGTGGTGATGGTGGTGATGGTGGTGATGGTGGTGATGGTGGTGATGGTGGCGATGGTGATGATGGTGATGATGATGGTGGTGATGATGATGATGATGATGATGGTCATGGTGATGATGATGATGATGATGGTGATGGTGATGGTGATGGTGATGGTGATGGTGATGGTGATGGTGATGGTGATGGTGATGGTGATGGTGATGGTGATGGTGATGGTGATGGTGATGGTGATGGTGATGGTGATGGTGATGGTGATGGTGATGGTGATGGTGATGGTGATGGTGATGATGATGATGATGATGATGATGATGATGATGATGATGATGATGATGATGATGATGATGATGATGATGATGATGATGATGATGATGATGATGATGATGATGATGATGATGATGAGAAACAATAAAATAGGTATTATGTCACTTTTTTTAGATTTTGTGTACTAGAAGGTAACTTTTACCCATTGGATTATTCACAATCACAAGTTAGTACAATGAATGCACTTAATCAAAGGATATTGGTTAGGTTTGTACCTGTATGCCGAACTTATCTTGGTGAACAGACTTTTTTCTCATTGCACAAAATAGATTAAGAATTTTGACACCTGTTTTTTTTTATCAAATTTAGTCAATGTTACAATTGCGTTGTATTTTTTATTAATTTTTTGTTATTTCGTCCTTCAGTTCGTCCTGACCCAGCTTACCCAGTCGTTGAAGGGTGCAACCATCAACAGTACTGTGTTCTCGAAGTACCTCCAAAAGGAATCTTGACGTGTACCCTGAAAGGAATTAGGCCTCTGGTGCATTTAGATATTACGGGAGTTTCCAAGGGATCCACAAACGCTTTGCAGTTTTACGACAAGACGATCACTATTAAAAGTCACGGAGATACATCTGATGTACTCCTCACATCAAATTATCGTTGTAAAGATGTCATCGAATCACGGCTGACAGTTGAGTGTAAAGTTGTTGGGACAAATATTGAAGAACTGCATTTGTCAACGAAATTTGACCTCTTGTTCTCGTATGGTAGGTGATAAACAATAAGTTATAGACTCATTTAAAGTTAAAATATGTTTGACATTTCAGTAAACTAGAACAAGTCGTAGCAATTTCTAGACCTCAAGCATTGAATCACATCTTCACATGATGTTTGGCTAACGCCTATTTCACTATTTCTAAGGAAACAAGCTAGGGTGCTTTTATTTTGCACAGGATTTAACATAGATTCTGTAGACCATGGTTAATAATTTCTACTTTTAATTATATGTCGAATGCTTTCTTTTTTTTATTTTGTTGACTTTCCCCTCCATTTAATGCTAGTATGCAGTTGTCTTTATGAAATTTCGAAAAGATAGTCGTCTATAAATACATTCAGAGGTGACAGAAGGAAATTCTAAGGCGAGGGGGGGGGGAGGGGGCATTCTGAACTAATCATTAGGAAGTATCTCATTATTCGAAAGTTCTAATAATATATGAGGATACGATCGGGGGAGAAGGGGGACGAGAAGAACTTAAAGCACCGTTACGGCTCGGAAGAACGCAGACTGGAGAAAGAATGGGAAGGATGACATGTTCAAGAAAAGCAACAAAGAGTCAGAATTTAGAATGAGAATAATTATAATTCATAATCATAGTGTACTTGGCACACGGTATGAAAGTGTGAAGTAACAAGCTTTTTGAATGTTACGATTTTTTGAAAAGAATTGACGTACAAGATGCGCAAAGCGCCAAATAGTTTGGGAACTTGTCGAAGAATCTATATTCATAAGAGGTAAAACATGCCAGGAGTCTGACTCCCATGGATAATACAAATTGTGTAGTATAAATCTGCCTGCCAGATAAAGTGGCTTTCCCCTCCCAAGTTCTACGCCGAATGCCGCATACAGGTATACGGCAATTACATGATAGCAGCAAAGGCCTGATCATGAATGTTGCCTACACTACAGGATAGTGCTTCCGCGAAGTCACGCATACGTTAATCACTCGGTGTGAATAATCAGACTTTGGGTTGCATGGAAGCATACACACAGGGCTGCAGCGAACCCATCAGGACTCCGGCACAGAAGATTAGCACGGGCTATTAGGTCTTTGGAAGGAGGGTGGGGGTTCGAATGACAAAGTGTGTGTAGTAGGTAGCATTACGGCATATCACGAGAAGGCGTAACAAGTAACATTCAGGAGGGTACTTGACCTTAGAGAAACTTGCCAATTAGGGTAATAGGGCAACTTGCTGGTACGTCTAGAACATAAACACATAGATATTCACTAAAATTGCTTATGTGAAATCAGGTTGTAATCACGAGGGGGGGGGGGGGGTGCAAAAAAGACAGAACTCGAAGCGGTATTCGACGTTTGGGGTTTGGCCGACCGCCACATAGGTCCTAGGTTCGCAGCCACCGTGAGAAACCATTCATTCATTTCTTGGGCCAGTTGAACTGGACTGTTCTGGAAATTAGGCATGTCCAGTTAAAAATTCCAGTTAAACTGGACTGTTCTCAAAATTGGGCATGTCCACTTGAACTGGACTAACTCAAGTGGAATACTTCAACTGGACTGTTCTGGAAATTGAGCATGTCCAGTTGGAAAACCAATTAGTATGCATCACACTAAGTCTCCTGAAATAATGAACACCCTTAAAAGTTTGTATCACATAGGTAGTCACTAGAAGGGTAGTTCAGATTAGGGGCGTAGCGAAGGTGTTATCTGTGGGGGGGGGGGGGGTGTGGAGATTATGTTTTGCCGACGGATCTGGTAATGCGTAGTGCGAAAACAAGCTTTAGCGGGTGGGGTCCACGGCCCCGCCTAAGGACCCCTGGTGGAGTCCAGGGGGCGCAGCCCCCGGAAGCTCTGAGGTTTAAGTATATCTCTGGGTGAAAAATCAAGTCTTAGGATGGATATATTTTCGTTCATAATGCATCATCAAATACAAACTAGCCCCACTTTTAATGTAATAGGCTATTTGTCTCGTCAGGCCGCTATAGTTTTAGGCGGTTGGGATCCAGAGGTCCGCCAGTGCTTTAGCTAGGACGTTTTCTCAATGCGACATTTAATGATCTGTAGTCTGGGGAGGGGTCTAAGGGGAGGGGGTGTCCCCTTCCCCTTTCTCCCCTTTGGAAATTTTTGGAATTTGTAAGGTGCCTAGATCGTAAATGCAATATTTGAGTGGATTTCTGCCCTAATGAGGGACCTCAAAATTTATACCCGGATAGAATTTGCGTGTCAGATTTTTTTGTGTGCGACATTTGTCGCCTTTATGCGATATTGTCCCACAAATAGGGGCTGGCTTAAACACTGGGCCGGCCTTAGGGCCCAAAAGCTCTGAGGTTTTAGCATAATCTCTCGGTAAAAAATTAAATCTCATGCAGGTTTGGTATATTTTGGTTCATAATGCATTATCCAATGCAAAGATTCCGGTAAATTCTAATGTGTTAGGCTATTCCTCCCGTCATGCCACTATACTTTAGGAGCTGAACCTGTTGTTCAGAATTGGAATACTAAGTTTTCAGAATTGGAACACTAGACGCGTAAGGCGTTCAAATACGATAAGTGGATAGGCGTCCGGCGTTTAAAAAGGGAGAAAAAGTTTTCAGAATTTTAACACAAGTGTTCAAAATATGCTTTGAACGCCAGGATCTAAAATGGGTTCTGTATATGTTTCATTTCGGTGTTCTAAAATTTAAAGCCTGAGACTGCAGTGAAGGGAAGACACGTGCGGCACGCATTATTTTTTCCCAGGATGTTGTGGGTAAACCGGATCCTCAGAAGTTTGCAAAATGTGTTTGAAGTCCAGGTTAGGGTTTAGAAGATGGACTAAGGATACCCTCTCCATGGGTAATCAGGTGCTGCTCCCCATGGTGATGATAATATTGAAGAATAATGTGCAGAAAGTGGTTTTTCAAGAATGTCATATGACCCGAAATAGTGCATCTATACGGAAGCCGTTAATTCCCTTTCTTTTCCCGAGTTCCCGACAGACTCAGTCACTCGTCCAATTACACCGACGGCCGTTGATACGGCCGTATAAGGCCGTCATATGCATAACCAATTTGCCGACGGGCCTTCAACTTGAATGGGCCAATTAGATGAATAGCCGAAAATCGAAATATTCGATGTAAGACTGGCTCGTTCTCTCTTTCTTTTTTTTTTTCTTTTCATTCTCCGTCTTCCCTTTCCCTCCCTTCCTTTCCCTTTCTTTTCCCTTCTTCTCTCTTCTTTTCCTCTTCTTTTCCTTTCCCTCTCCTCTTTTTGCCGAAAGACCCAAATATTGGGGGGTGACACCCCCCACACACCCCGCTCGCTACGGTCCTGGTTCAGATGTAATGGTGCACTTCAAAATGCGTTTGAAGAGCTTTCTTCAAAATTCACCTCAAATCTCTGGCGAAGAGCCAGGGGCGAGAACCCAATTATACTTCCGAAGGAGTTCTGCTCCCGTAAGGAGCTACGCTGAAGAAAGCTTTTTTTTTTTTCAAAAGTATCCTCAACTCTCTGGCGAAGAGCCATGGGCGAAAACCAAAAAAATACTCCCGAAGGAGTTCTGCTCCCTCAAGAAGCTATACATCCCCAAGGGACAACTCAACTCAACCAGAACTACGAAACTACCTGACGTGCGAAGTCTCGTTTCCAGACTGGCTGAATAGAACGGCCTCCGCCAGTGAGCTCCGCCATCTTCGCCGTAAGGAGCTACGTTGAAGAAAGCTCCAAACATCCGGCTTACATTATTGCATAAGATGTACGTGTAATACGGCAATGCGTCAAGATTTATGTATATTCTCCTGTAGACATAAAATTATGGTTTCAAAGCAAAAATCATTAAAACAATTCAATGAAAGACTAATCCTGTTGTAAACTGTTTAAGAGTGTAAATTGCACATTTTTGGAATAAATTTGAAAAAAGAAACCGTGACAAAACATTCCACAAAAGGTCGGATCTGATAAAATGCATTTTAGCTTGATTATGCAAATGAGGTAAAACAAGTTGAATTCAACTGGACTTATCTGGATTGGTTCAACTGGACTTAAAGAGGTCTGATCAAATGGATTTTACTGGACCAGTTCAAGTGGATATCCTGGACCAGCTCAATTGAAATTTATTGTGATTCGTTCAACTGCACTTTTCAGAACCAGTTTAATCGGACTTTATTATAGTTACTTCAACTGGACTTTATTAGAACATTTCAATAGGACTTAATTGTGACCAGTTCAGCTGAAGCTAACTGGACCAGATTAATTGGTATTTATTGTGATTGGTTAAACCGGACTTTACAGGACCAGTTCAAGTGGGATTTTGTTTTGATCACTTCAATTGGACTTTCCTGGACATGTTCAATATGCCTTTATCGTGGGAAGCTCAACTGGACTTAACCGAACCAGTTCAAAAGGACTTTAAAACCAGAATCAATTCTCTACGAATGCTAACTGCGTAGTTCAAATTAAAGCAATGTTAAGTTGAAATTTTAGAAAACTTCCATCAGTCCAGCGAATGCAGTTGGTTAAAAAATTCATTGAAATCGTTCTAGTTTTGTTTAGAGATAGTCCATTTGAACTGTTCATACACGTACAAGACCACTTGACCCAGTTGAAGTCAGGGTCAGTCCCTTGGGCAATCTCGCCATGTAATTGTGATAATAGAAAAAGTCCTATTAAAATCGACTGGTTCCCAGTCCAGTTCAGTTGAAGTCCCTTTGAGTCCCGTTGGGTTCAGTTCAACATTGGTAAGTCCAAGTTAATTTGAACTGGACTTAACTGGAATTTTTAGCTGGGTTAAGAGCCACGAAATCTTGGCCCACGCAAAGCGCCCGGAAGATTTGGGATAATATTGAGATGTTGCCTTCTTTGGAGTAAATTTAATGAAGAAAACAATGGAGGTGACTGACCGCTTTTGAACTAATTCCCACCATTTCTTTTACTCCGACTAAATTAAAAAAAAAAAAACAGGCCAGTACTTGGTGTCGGAACATATAGCCTTTAGCTCCCGGTATGCAAGCGCAGCACATGGTATGGCTTTGGAAAAATGTTACTTAATAAGTGAGTTATAGTAACTACAATTGCAAACGATGGGTGCTCGAGAAGCGCAAGAAGAAATAAAGGTAACAATACATTAAGTTTGCACTTTCCCCTCTTTTGCAATGGATTGGGTTTCATATAAAGATTCTCTTGCCTTTCTCCTCCTTTCCTTAATTTTGCCTTTATTAGCCAGATAATTAAGTTAAAGCTGGTTTCTCTGGTCAACGTTCCGATAATGTAAATACATATAAATGTGTTTATTTTCAAGTGTATCTTCAGTATCAGACAGTATACCGTATTCTATACAGACTTCCTTTTTTGTTTATGTTTTTTGTTTTATTTTATTTGGGGGGGGGTGGTAAGAAGTTTATACTATATTGTACATAATATGATGGGAAAATGCGATGCCACATTTTGAAATTCTTGCTCAACTAAGACATTTTGCTACTAAAATTTTGGAACACGAGGATCGTGCACTCCCCACAGTATATATCTGATGTTTATTCAAAACGGCATTTTAGTATAATTTAAATACTATTCTGATGTTGATTTTCTATCACTAATTAGGATAGCTTTCAATATCTTATACAATATTATTTAGCTGCACCAGTAATGACACACGATAAAAAATCTTATGTACATTAGATGAAAGTATGTAGCACTATTACTTCGAAAGTACACTTGAAGAGGTACCACCCAAAGTGCAAAGAATATAAAACAAAGGTTACATACATAAAATAAATGCTCAATTTTAATTTTGCTACCATGAACTGTTATTACATTTCACGTAAATAATACATGTTGTCTTCGACATTTTACATTACACGACAGTTGCTGAATCAACTACTGATGCTAATGTGTCATCTGATAGTCACAGCTACTGGATTATTGCCGTTGTGCTAGCAGTTGTGCTGGTTTTCTTTCTTATTGGCGGCGGACTTTTAATCGTCAAAGGTAGGAGTATAGTTGACTGTGAAACATGTTTTCACGTCATTTCAAACCAATTGGTGAATAAACATAGTGTCGGGGTTTCTTTGGAGGGTCATTTCATAATAGTAAAGGCAACACCCTCCTTTTGTAGATAATTATCAGCTTCATCGGACCATATTTGGTATGATAAAAGGTTCAATTATTGATTTCATTTTGACTGAAACATTTTTTAATTGAAGTAACTCGGAAGCCAAAGCTTATCTTTTCCGATGTCCTCTTATATGCACAGTTACCACGAATGGCCATAAAAGTAATAGATCCGTAAACTAATCATGACTGTTGATATGAGCCCCACCTTCACTCTAAAATCTCGTAATGCAACTTGATCACAACACTGATCAAATAGGCACTTAAAACTCGTCGAATAAAATGTATTACTAATTTTGGATAAAACAACTACTTTCGGGGTAGAAAGAATCACATCTACTCAAAGAAATGGTAACATTTTAGGTAAGCGCCCGTGTATCGACTTTACTTCAAATTTTTTTGAGGGCAAAATCTATGAAGAAGACCCAATTTCTATCAACACGATCAGCAGATTGCTGTGTTTTGTTGTTTTTCGCTCATAGCTTGGATTCTTACAGCTACGTTGTACAAGCCCCATCCCGCTTACATTAATTAACCTTCACAAAGATTTGTCATACACCAAGTAAAGGAATTGGGGTTTTCACATTTCTGTAGGCAAGACAGGAATACCAAAGAATTCATTTGATCCTCTAGGCGTTAAGCCTATAATAACTTGTTCGGTTTCTCTTTTTTCAGTATGGTTGTACTTACTTGTGCGTTTTAAAGTCTTTCTAGGTAATATTTTCCTGACAACACAATCTCAGCGCACAAGGTACGTTTACTGTGCCAAATATATGCTTTGTCATATATTGTGACTGTAGAAACTTACTCGTTTTCTAGTTGGAATAAACTCGCCTCTCCTTTCTATCTTTCGTTGTAAACAAATGTCTTCCACATTCTGCCCATGTTCAGGATTTATGAACAACCTGAGGCCAGCTGAGTCTGGAATGACCAAGACATCAGCTTATACGTACACATCCGTGACATGCCTTTTTGATCCTTGCCGAAGGAGTTAGAGTTAGATGAGGTTTTACGGCTCAGTTTCTAACCAACTGGTTTAAGTCGGGCCGGCCACGGCCTTTTTTCCAATTGTGGCTCACTGGCTTGCTTTCCCTACTCCATTGCTTATGCTGAGCACCAAGCACAATTGCAGTAGGAACCATTTTAAAGTGTTCGGTATACACCGGTCAGGAGTCGAACCCCAGACCATCCGGCTCTAACTACTTGACCATGCAGTTCGGTCACCTTGCCGAAGGAGAAAGGATTCTATACAATCACGCTGGCGAGTGTACGCTCCCTGTATTCACATAGTATTAAAACTGAGAAAATGAGTTCACACACACCTATACACACACACAAATCTGCGGAAATTTTCTATGTTAAAAACATCCCGAGGATGTCCTCAAATTTTTGCAAGAGAATACCCGTATATGAATGTGTGTATGTGTGTTTGTAACATTGGGCTTGTAAACACGATATCTCAAAATAGCATTGGGAGGGAGGGAGAGAAAGAACCCTGTGGACTTTTTGGAGGTCGAAGGTCATCTGGGGTCTTCAGAGGTGAAACTCCGAAACACGATATCTCTAGGTATGAGGCATGAATACTATTCATACTTGGCATGTGGATGTGTCATAGTCAGACAATATACCTTATTGGTATTTGTAGATGTTAAAAAGTTATGTTAGGTCACCGAAGGTGAAAATACGGATTTCTTAAAACTGCTTGCAAGCGCGATATCTCAAAGAAGCAATGATGAAGAATTTTGATACTTGGTATGTGACTTTATCATGTTACGAGGAAGGACCCTTCTGCTCTAAGAGGAGGTCAGACTCACTTGGGGTCATCAGAGGTCATATGCCATCAACATTAAAACACGATATTTTACGACAGAGGTGATGGATACTCTTAATAGTTGGAATATGGATTTGTCACTTAGAAGGAGAGAGAGCTTTTAATGTTCGTTGGATGTCAAAGGTCATCTGAGGTCATCAGACATGAAACTACAAAACCTCGTCAACTAAATAGACAGTGGGCGGTACCGCCAAATTGTGTCCGGCGTTTCGTTCCAAACGAAATGTTTAAACTGAATTTTTGTACCATTCCAACTACAGAATAATAAAGAAAATCATCTATTTTTTCATATCCATAACTGTAACAATATTAATTCAAATCTTAATTCACTAATTATGGACATGTGTAAATTATTCTGTGACCATAGAATGATTAGAAATACCATTAATGTAACGATTTCGTTGATGGCGTAGTGGAAAGGGCTGGGTTTCTCAAACAGAGGACCCGGGTTCGAAGCCCTCCCAAGACATTTCCTTTTTCATTTTCAGTCCTTGTTTTCAGTGTGGTTCAAAGCTCATGTGAGGTCAACAGAAGTCATTTCGTTAAACACATTAAACAATTATATAGTCAAGAAAAATAAATTTGAAAGATAAACCACAGTGCAACAAAGCATCCTCTTTCGGCAAGGAATCATTAAGCCTTTGGACTTTCTGTTTAATTTTCTGGTTTTATATGTGCAAAGACTCAGAGTAATTTCGCACCATCCATGTATTAGGATAGCTTGGCATCTTGCTAGTACGTTGTGTTATCGTACGATAGTTTTAGAAGGTACTGAATGTTTCATAGTGCCACCAAAAATTTAAAATAGTGCGACCTTGTTTAATTTTTCAGTTACATTTTAATTTTTATATACAGTTCGTGGCAGAAGATTCATACTAAGGAGACAGGGTTTTAACAAACACGGAGTGATACTTGGTTCGGTAAGAATACATTATTATCACTACTCCGCTAATATAAATTTCCAGCAAGTTTTAGGGATAAAGTTGACAAAACCTGTGTTAAGAAATCAGTTTAATAATGTAATAATTTATTTGTCAGTAATAATTGAATTAAAAAAAAAACAACTTAATAATTGTGTTTTACATTTTACATGCAATGGCAACGTCATGTTTTATCAGTGCTTTTTACGTGCTGAAAAACGGACACGGCCAGACCGGCGAAAGAACTACGTACGGCCAACAACTAAAAAACAAAAGACTAACAACACCCCCACAAACAAAACAAAACCACCAACACCGCTCCCGAATAGCCACAGACACCCAAACCGAAAAGACAACACCAGACCAAACTACCAGAAACTGCCCAGAAGGGCCACAACCCCGAAGGGAAAACTAATGGCCACCTTATTTACAAACTATTTACAGTATATGTACACTATTTACACTTAACCGGAAAAAGCAAACAAAAACCAAACCAAAGTCCCGAAGAGATCAACGAGCCCAGTGAAGCACAAGTACCAAGCACGTCTGCTCTCTTCGGCGACCCAAACTCATTTCATGTTATATCTCATTGTATTCATTGGTACTGAAGATTGTCACAGTTAACAAGTTTCCTTGACATTTTGTCTAGAGCAGCATTGGGCAGTTAAAATTGCGGCGCATAGTAAATACTTTCGAATGTGTAACCGTGTTCCAAACTAGACGTTTACGCAAACTTAATCTGAAATATCTGGGGGGGGGGGGGGGGCTTTTTAAGTGCATCGAAACGGCACATACAAACAAAAAACAAAACTCAAACCGGATCGGATAGGAACATTAAGGCAAAACTATCCACACACCACCAAATCAAACAGAAAATTATGTTCATTACAACAATAGAACCACACACAACCTGACAACAACCCAGATACCCCACAGACCAACCTCCCCCTGGCCACACTAAAAACAAACCCCCACATAGACCACACACCCAAAGACAACACCACGCCCGAAGACAACACCAAGCCCGACGGCAACACCAAGCCCGAAGGCAACACCACGCCCGAAGGCAACACCACACCCAAAGACAACACCACGCCCGAAGGCAACACCACGCCCGACGGCAACACCAAGCCCGAAGGCAACACCAAGCCCGAAGGCAACATCAAGCCCGACGGCAACACCACGCCCGAAGGCAACACCACGCCCGAAGGCAACACTAAGCCCGTAGGCAACACCACGCCCGAAGGCAACACTACGCCCGAAGGCAACACCACGCCCGAAGGCAACACTACGCCCAAAGGCAACAGCACTTAAAAAGCACCGGGGCAAATACAGGTGCACCTTGCCCAAGGGTGCCCCGGAGGTAGTTGTGGCAAAGGGTAACCTCATTACTCCCACGTTTAAACAAACTCCACAACCGGATGCAGTTTAAAGTCCTACCCAGGACTGAAATATCTGAAATATCTGAAATATCTTGTACGTTGGTATTGACCTGTCTGTGACATGATTTCACCTTCCAGGATCTTTCGAAAGGAGACAGAAGTAAAGGTATCGTAAATCATGATTTTAGTTTGAGCACGTCTAATTTCGAAACTTTGAATACTACTTTACAGTTATTTAATGTATCAGTGTCTTGAACTTTAACGACGTCTGCTGAACTAACAAAGTACAAGGTTAAACTAAATTTTGAAGTCGTGTACACCGGTCCCACGAAAAAGCACGATCACGCAAAGTTAGGTGTATACTTAATCTGCATCTTTGTACAACAGCTTTTAGAAGATTTAAGATCATAAGTTTTGTTTTAATATCGGAAAAGCAGTTGAAATTATTTTAAAGGTCATTTTTAATAAAGAGTTTAAGCATGGTATTGTTACTTGTTGTGCATGGAATTCATTCGCCTATACTTGCAATTTTTATCATCAGGTTTGCAGTAAGATAAGAATTTGGTAACAGTTGTGTGTGCAGTAGTTTTACGAGAAACGGTACGTAAGGTAGCAGGTTATAGTTGGTGTACATGGTAGCAGTTTATACTAGGCTGTTTTGTATTATGGTATTTTACTCCAATTTGCTTGGATAAGCCAAGTCAGGAAAAAAGGAAAGGTAACTTTTATATGTCTAGCAATGCTTCTGTGACAGTTAACCTTCCTCTAAGACTGTGGTTTTGCATTGACAAGTGAATATTCAGAGGAAATTTCATTGACTTGATGTGTGCTACTGGTCAAGATATGTTCGGTTGTAGTTTTATTAAGTGACGTAGCAGAGCAGTTGATAGTAAGTGAGGTACCATTTGAAAGTGAGAAAGGTAGCAGTTTCTAGTGAATGGGTAGCAGTTAAAGTAGGTTGTGCTTTTTCGGCCGTGCTTTAATTTTGGTTAAGAGTCGATGAGAAACGTCTTGAAGGTGTCTGTATTTTCGAACTATTTTGTGTGACAGTCAGGCATTTTGTTAAGCTTGTGGATATTGACAATGTTAAATTGTTTAAGCATGTCTTTATTTGAATATTTAAAGTTGATTCCATGAAACTGGACAACCATTCTCAAACAAAACTTTACTATGTTACTTGCATGGGACTCAGAAATTGGCAGGATTTGCTTAATCATGCAATAAAATTTGTTTCATTTCAGGAGGAGGCAAGATGCAAGCTTTGATTGACCCGGAAGAGGTAATTGCTAGAGTACCGTAGGTTTCATCTAGGCTAAGTCTTTGGCAGAAATGATTCCTTCAATCTTTAGCCTATATATAATCATAGGCGTAGGAGGCGGGGGCTGCAACCCCCCCTGCAACCCCCCCCCCCAACAAAAATTTTTTGAGAATTCGGGCAAAATGCTGAGAATTTTTTGGGCACCTACTGAAGGAAAAATAATGCAATGATGTAACTAACGGGTATTGATAATTTATAAAACTTCCTTGGTAGTTAATATCAGGCGCGGATCCAAAGGGGGCGGGGGGGGGCTTCCTCGGGCTCTGACCCCCGTTTGCCGCCACATCAACAATAACAAATACGAGAAAATTAGCATAATGTTAATCTAGGAGAATATTCAAGGGGGCTTTCAGCCCCCCCCCCCCCGTTTTCGAAATTTCTGGATCCGCGCCTGAATATAAAGTTCTGATTTGAACTACGGTAGCACCTATATATTCTGTGAGCGTGTGTTTTAATGGGTAAACTTACATTATGATTATCAGTGGTGTATTTGAGGGGACATTGGGCCATGCCTCCACCCTCACTGACACTGATTATTTCTAACTAAAATGCTTACATTTTTTGACGCAAAGTTTACTTCAAAGGTAGCATATGTGGCACCAGACTGGATGTAAGGACACCTAATTTTTCAAAAATTTTGAAAGTGGGGGGGGGGGGGGTAATGCCGATTTTTTATAGAACCTAAAATACGTCAATGTCAGTGTTGTAACGAGTCACTCAATTTTGCAGTCGAGTCAAGTCTTTTACTACTTTCACTGTGACTCGAGTCGAGTCAGAGACTCGAGTCACTGTATTATTTGTATGAGGAAAATTCTGATACAATTGCTCGAGTCATTTCCCTTCTGAAATTAGCGACTCGAGTCATGACTCGTTACTACACTGGTAAATGTTTTAACACAAATTTTACTTCAAAAGTAGCATGTGTCGCACCAGACTGCATACAAGGACACCTAATTTTTCAAAAGTTTTCAAAGAGGAGTGGGTAATGCCGATTTTTTTATAGTACCTAAAATACGTAAATGTTTTAACACAAATTTTACTTCAAAAGTAGCATATGTGGCACCAGATTGCATGTAAGGACACCTAATTTTTCTAAAGTTTTCAAATAGGAGGGGAAACTCCCTCCCCTTAGACCCCTCCCCCAGGCCGGCGATCAACGACTTCCGCCAAAGTTAAAACCAATAAAGAAGGTAAAAACACGGCAAAGTATTGTATGTAATTGGCATGCGGTGTGATAACCGATGCATGCCTAAATGATATTTACATTAACACGTCGAATGTGCGTGGATCTCGCGGAAATTTTTTTATATTTTTCGGGCAAGTCGTTCCAGCCCCCCCCCCCCCATCAACTTGGGCTCCTACGCCCATTGATATAATTCAATCTTAATAATGAATATATTCAAAATCAGTTCTTTTCCATACCTGAAACTTCTTAGAGAACATATTACATATGAAACCTCTCAAGTATGTCATACTGAAATGTGAGATCTAGTGAACATAATACGTCATGCTAGTTAGACAAATATATGATGCATGTAGGTGTACTTACCGAAATTTCGAAACTAACTTTACCTAGAGTCATTCCGTTTTCCAATTTATTGCTTCACAGGCAATTCCAATGATGTCAAAGGTGGTCGAATCAGGTAACGAAATATCAATCTATTTTCCACTTTTAATAGTTTTTAAGGAGGTGCATTTTTCATGGTCGAAAAAGAAAAGCAACCACAACACAGACTAATGCACTTTGTGTCAATATGTAACTTATAACCAACTATTGACCACTGATATGATGCTTCTGTGCCCAGGGCCGTCGCGACCGGGGTGTGTGCGTGAGACACCCCCAAAGTTCGTTAGAGCGACAATAGTAGGAAAATCTGAAATACCAGTTGCAATTTCTGATATCTCAGTCTAGCACATTTTTCCGACTGAGCCTACGTCAACTTTGTATGTATTTTCCAACAAGATTAAATGAGAATAATACCAAACGTTATTTTCCTCACGTAAAATCAAATCAAAACTATCCGTTTTTTGCAAATTCTTCTCAAACTTTCAATTTTTTTGCACCCTCCGCGCGCTTCAAACCTTGCTTCAGTGTTTTTCTTATTATCAATATCTTCCGATAGCAACTTTCGGAGAAGCACAACAGCAGAAGTTGAAAGCTGTTTATAAATTACCAGGTAAAAGACTGGCTTTTTGAGTGGCATGTTGGTTTGTTGGGTAAATGAAAGTACCTCGATGCAGATTCTGAATGCAGGTTTTGTCATGGAAATGTTATTTAATGAAATTTTCGGCGCGCTTCGCGCGCAAACTTCACGATTTACAATCAATGTCATGAACATTATTAAGGCAATTATACCAAACACAGTTCTACGGGGCTAGGGGACTTTAATTTGTTAGTTAGTTAGATGACGTTTTACGGCTCAGTTTCTAACCAATTGCTCAAAGTCGGGCCGGCCACGGCCTTTCTTGCAGTTGTGGCTTACTGTCTAGGGGACTTTAAAGCTACACAAAATTGCGCAAAATGTTATATAGACTAATATTGGTGAAGACATAGATATACTCAGAAAATATTCTAAATGTCTATTTATTAGGCCCGTAGCCAGTAAATTCAGTAACGATTCTTTCTATAACTTCAAAAAATTTTCTCGCGCTAGGCGCGCTCTCATCTATAGTTCTGTCTAGTGATAACGCCCCCCCCCCCCCCGTTCAAACATATTGGATTTATTCAACGTTTCCACAAATATTGTTCTTCCGTGTAGGGGTGATTCTAGAGAAACACGAAAATGCATAGTTGCGAAGTTCTTTCCTCCTGTTCCTAACTTTTGGAAGATTTTTTCTTCAGCCTCTCCATCGTGGCAAACATATTTTGTAAGAATTTTTTTTTTTTTAGTTTCGTAGGGGAGCCTTAATGGGTAAGATGAAGAATGTAATTCCCGACGACGGACATGCAGTCGCCCCAACAAATTCCATGGTTTTGCCCAGATTCTTCAATAAAAACTCAAACTTTTTCAACTTTCCTTAATGAAAACAAAAATATTAAATCCTTTTTCAATATAACCCAAAATTTGTCGGCGCGCCTTATTTTTCGAGTTCGACAACCCATTGCATCTGTCGGGAATTAGAGTAGCTGGCCCCTAGTCAGGGCGTTTTGCCCCCATGTCAGCAAATCAAAGCACCACAGCTGGCTTCAGCATGTTTTTTTGACAGCGTATTTTTCTCTTAGACAAAATGCTCTCTGCTTTCACCTAACCAAATCTTAGAATTCACTAAATTATGGACATTTCCAGCCCTTTATGATCAGTTCCAAAAATATCCCAAAGATAGCACCATTTTGCATCTAAGCAACCTAACCGTAACAAAAAAATTTCTCAAGGAGGAGGGGAACCCCTTCCTTTAGACGCCTCCCCCAGGACATCACCTTTATGTAGTAACAAAGGAAGGATCCCCAGTGCTGTATACAAACGCAGGACGCATAAAAACAAAGGTGCAATTTACGGGCCGCCACTCATTTGGAAAAAGAATCCAGGCAGTCGGAAAATTTAGAATTTACTTAATTGTGGACATTTTCTACCCGTATATGATCAGCTCCGAAAATATCCCAAAGACAGCACCATTTTGCATCTAAGCAACCTTAAATTAACAAATACTTCTCAAAGGACACCCCCTCCTCTTTGATCCCTCCACCAGGAAGGCACCTTTATAAAGTGGCAAAGGGATCCCCACTGCTATACATAAACGCAGGGCGCATAAAAAAATGGTGCAATTCAGTTCACCACAATTCAGTCAAACTTGGAAAAAACATCCATCCAGTCGGAATTTAAGACCCTTACACACTCCAAAATATATGATCCTAACTACGACCTTGTCTGTGCCTAATGACGTATAACGATTTATGATAAATATGCAAAATATATCGGTGGGGCAATGTAATGTGACTCAATCTGCTCATAATATAGGAAAGCAAAAAGCATGAACCACTCCGTCGTTATTTACGACAACATGACTTGTGCTAGGTTGTCTTTAAAGTTGCTACAATATATATATATATATATATATATATATATATATATATATATATATATATATATATATATATATATATATATATATATATATATATATATATATTATTATATATATATATATATATATATATTCTAACTTCGATCTACCAACCTCGACCTACTATATATATATATATATATATATATATATATATATATATATCAGTGTTGTAGTACCCGTACCCGTACTCGAGTACAAGTTTCCGTACTCGTGACCTGGTACCCGTACCCGTACTCATACCCATGCCATGGTACCGGTACCCGTACCCGTACTCATGGACCTGTACTCACACTCTTTGTCCAATTTGTAAACTGTACTCAACTGTCAACTACTACAAAGGCATGTTAAAGTTTTAATGTTTAACTGTACATGTGCCTCAGTACTGGACTCGTTATTTAAAGGAAATATGCAGTCACTCCAATTTTAATTGGTGTACCTATAGGTGTTCTATTTCATGAATGGCTCTTTTCAGTCATGTGACTTTTTTGTTATCACACTGTTAAATTAATGTAGAATAACTCCTTAAGTACTGTATGTTACCTAACATATTCAATGTTTATTCTTGTATATATCATTTAATATGCTTGAAAATGAAATATGAGAAGATTTGAAAGATTCAGCTGAATTTTCAAAATAAATTTGGTGTGACTGCTTATTTCCTTTAAAGGCAATAGGCAGTTGCCTCAAAATTGCTTTAGATAATCAGCAAACTCTTGCAGATCTTCTCCTGTTTGCCTGACAAATACCTTTGAAGATGTTTTTTAACATAACTGTTACAAACAAGAGGTAAAGAAAGGAGTTATTTGCCATGAATTCACCAATTTAGTAACAAAAATATCATCACATAATCAAAACAAGCCATTCATGAATTAAGGAGACAGGGTATTCTGATTGGGGTGACTGCATTTTCCTGTTATGAACTGGACTTGTGCTCATGTCAGGACGATGCACGTTGTAGCACTGGTTGGCAACATAGAGTGATATTTGCTGTTCATACATGGTATAGTGCATGTACATATTCATATTGTACAGTGGGTGGTTCAAATTAAAGCTTGAACACTGCTTATAAATGTCCATGGCCATGCACAGCGGCCGCGCTGCAGGAAGGAGGGGGAACAGCGGCAGTCCCCCCCCCGAAATTTTCAAACTAAATTTTTATCACATGGATCTGAACAAATTCCTTACAATTTAAAATATAGGTTGTTTATATTATGTAACTTGTAAGGCATGGATGGTACAGTACCATTTCCAGGAATATGGGACAGGCATATACAGGTGTAGGTTGGGTTTTCTTCAGGATATTTTTCCTATTTTTTCTATTAGTCATATTGCTGCAATGTCGAAAAAATGTGTTTTTTTTTTTTTTTTGGTGTACATTTCAGGCAAGCACTCTTACTGCTGGTTTTTCCATTCTAACTTCCAGGCTGTAGGAAAATTTGGCTAAAATTATTGTTACAAAGCCCAGCTGGAAACTCTTCTTTGTGATAAAATTAACTCGTATTCGAGCAAATACTGCAGTATATAGCAATGTTTCTTGGTCATAGAATACCCCAAAATCAAAAAGAAATAGCTGCTTTTTTAAGCATTTCACGGCTCTAATTTAGGATCAGTGCCCTGAAGTGACGGGTTATATACGTGGTGGGCATACGGATAGGGAAAGGGATAGGGTTGTACACGTGGTATGCGTAGAAATAAGGTATGGGGCACGCATACAGATAGGGATAGGGTTATATATGTGATACGCATAGAGATAAGGTTAGGGTTATACCGTATGGGTGTATGTATACGTAGAGATATAGTCTATATACGTAAATATTGTATATACGCAATGGAGTTAGTGTGTACTTATTATATTTAAAATCGCTTGCCAGCAGCTCGGCTCGCAGCGATATAGGTTAGGGCATAGGTTTGCAATACAGAAAAGCTATACCGCGTTCGGGTTCTTCAAATGTTCCGCGTTCGAATCTCACTGTCACCTTTCTTTCCACACCTTCTTTTCGTCGCTCTTTTGGAAGTTGACTTTGGCACTGATATTTTAATTTGGAGGTTAAGTTTTACGTTGAAGTTAATGATACGTCACTTCCGGGCACTGATTCTAAATTAGTACCCATTTCACTCCAAAACTAGCTGGCCTCAACGGTTGGTATCACATAGCCCTCAAACTACTGTACGCTCCATTAGACTACTACACGGCGCAAAGTGCTAATGGAGCGTAGTGTGTAGGGCCTGACTGAGGACTAGATAATACTATACTGTACCACCTGCAGTGTATATACTGTACTACTATACGGCATAACATGCAGACTAAAATATAAGACTGCAGTTCATTCCCTTTAGCTCAAACCATAGGCTAGATCATTCCAGTCCCCTTCGCGGAACTACTGTTTACAAAATTACAGTGACTATAATGTTAGGCTAATGTTTACCAAAATGAGTCGTCCATGTACTGGTGTATGGTTACTTTATGCACCTAGTTTGTTGACAAATTAATTGACGCTCTGAATGAGCTTGCACAGTTTCTTTTATTTCAAGAAATATTGATCCATTCATAAAGATGAATCTTGAATAATAAAAACAGCTTACCACAAACCAAGCCGATCGCATGTCAGCTGAAAAAGTGAGCTGTAGGACCCACAGTATTATGCCGCATGGTCATTCTGTGGTACATACACTTACAGTGCAGTGTGTAGCGCGCTGAGTATTTGTGTGCAGACGACTGTGGTCTTGCCAACCAAATGCAGCATGCAGTCGCAATTGAGTGACGTCATTTGTTTGTTTACATGTGCATATTTGTAGTGCAACTTCTCAAGCTACTACAGTATGCTTAAATGTATTGCCTACGTAGCAGGCTGAGCGGCATATTTCCTGGCAGTCATAGGCTATCCCTGGTGTGCGAAACCCTAAAAGAGAGATTGAGCGAACAGAGTCCACTCTGCAGGAAAATCTGAGTCGTGCGTTAGCTGACTGGTGTTTTAGCATAGGGCAGTAGTTTCTAATGGTAACTAGACGGTTCCCCCGGACACATGATTTTAGCATGGGCCACTCCCCACCACACAATTTCCATCATCCCGCCAACTTATTACCAAACCTGACAAACATCTCGACTGAAAATTGAATCCTACCATGAATCCTTATATATTAGGCTTATATCCTCTAGATTGCCCCCCCCCCCCCACACACACACACACACTAAAATTAACTAAAATAGGCTTTATAGGTCATTTTATGTGTTACTTAATTTTGGATTGTCCATGGAGGAAGCTGCTCTGGGGTTACATACACTGGGTGGCGGCCAGGTTCGTTCACGGGGCATTGGCTTGATGGGAAACTTTTCAAGGTTGGAATTTTCTGGGAAGGAGAGCAATATGGAGGTTTGAGTCTGTCCAAATATCCAATAATTATAGTAATGCAGTAAAGGCTTACTACCCATACTCATAACTACACTCATGACTTGGTACCTGTACCCGTACTCATGCTCCTGTACTCACACTACAACACTGATATATTTATATATATATATATATATATATATATTTATATATGTATATATATATATATATACAGCGTGGATTGACTCATTCATACAAAGTCGCTACGTCACTCTACCTACATATAGATATATATATATATATATATATATATATACAAACATATATACACACACACATATATATATATATATATATATATATATATATATTTATATATGTATATATATATATATATACAGCGTGGATTGACTCATTCATACAAAGTCGCTACGTCACTCTACCTACATATATATATATATATATATATATATATATACAAACATATAAACACATATATACACATATATACACACACACATATATATATATATATATATAACTTTTTAGACGTAACTCTCGATCTCCGCTCAGGCACATACAAGCCATACATGAAACCCAACAACATCCCTCTCTATGTGCACAAACAGAGCAACCACCCTCCACTCATCATAAAGAACATCCCAGAAAGCATCAACAGGAGATTATATAACATCTCATCCGACGAAAACACTTTCAACACCTCAGCACCCATATACCAGGAAGCACTACACAAAAGTGGCTATGGGTATAATCTAAAGTACAGAACCCAACCGCTTAACACCAGTCAACAAAACAAGGCCACAAAACGAAGACGTGCCAGAAACATAACCTGGTTCAACCCCCCATTCAGTGACAATGTCACCACCAACATTGGCAAGAAATTCTTCAACCTTTTAGACAGCTGCTTCCCGCCTGGACATAAACTACATACTCTACTCAACAGAAACACGGTAAAACTGAGTTACAGCTGCATGGCAAACATGGACCAAATAATATCAGCGCACAACAAATACATACTGACCAAACAGAATCTGCAACCAGCAACACAAAACAACTGCAATTGCAGAACACAAAGCCAGTGTCCACTGCAAGGCAACTGCCTCACCAACAACATAGTGTACCAAGCCACTGTAACACGCCATGACAATCACAAGGAAGAAACTTACATTGGTCTAACAGAAAACACCTTCAAAACCAGATACAACGCCCACAAGTCTAGCTTCAAGCACAAAGACAAGAGAAACGCAACTGCACTCAGTGAACATATCTGGAAGTTAAAGGATTCAAATGTAGAACACTCCGTGAAATGGAAGCTTATAAGCAAAGCTCGGGCATACTCCACATCATCAAAAGCCTGCAACCTCTGTCTAGAAGAAAAGTTCTTCATCATACTCAAACCTTCCTTAGCCACTCTAAACAAAAGAAACGAACTCATCAGCTCTTGCAGACACAGAAATAAACATCTGCTGTGTAATTATTCCAATAGGTAAGGTATCTTGACTCGACCTAATCACCGTGCCTGTTTTCAAAAACGAACACGTTTTCAAAAACGAACACGTCCACAGTATGGTTCAACGGGCACGGCGTATTCAACGTTGTTGACACCATTCTACATCAGGCTTCTGAAGAGTGAGGACCTGTTCAAATTGGCCCTTACGAAACAGTTCTGTAAAGCTGTCTTGTAGTAACCCAGTTACAACCTTTCAATATATTTTAGCTCCCTTTACAGGTTGAGCACTTTACCATTGACTGGTTAACTCCTATTACGATTATATATATATATATATATATATATATATATATATATATATATATATATATATATATATATATATATATATATATATATATATATATTTTGCTAATTTGGGATTTAGGGGATATATCGTATGAAAAAACCCGCCTATAAGGGGAAATCGTCTATAAGGGGAAAAAATCAGGTCGACTTAACGAAACTACACGCTTTTTCTATAGGAATACGTAAACGGATGGTAATGGCCTTTTCACTACATAATATATATGCCATTTCTTCAATGTTGACCAAATTACGTACACGTATCTGTTAACACGTACAATTGGTGGGCCATTGAAATAACGTTGATGTATATCTGTTTTTCAAATTCAATCAAATGGCGAAATATAATCTTATGTATTTTATTGTTTTTTTTTCGCCTTTTCGAAAGGTCGTCTAGCGCCCTCTAAATTTTTTCCCCCAACCGTGGGTTTTAGCGTTATATATATATATATATATATATATATATATATATATATATATATATATATATATATATATCGCTAATTCGACCTGTTAGGCGAAATCGGTATACCGCCAATACAACCGGCGAAGGAAAAAATAAAATACATAAGATTATATTTCCCCTTTTGGTTCTGAGATATATATGCACGTTATTTCAATGACCCATAAGTCATTAGTGTTAACGGATACATGCACGTAAGTTGGTGTACAGCTAAGTAATTGCATAAATATTATGTGGTAAATCGGACTTGCGAGTTCTCCCAACAGTCGCGTTTTTTCATACGGTTTTTCGCCTAAATCCCAAATGAGAAATATATATATATATGTATGTATATATATATATATATATATATATATATATATATATATATATATATATATATATATATATATATATATATTGTGTCAGGAAGAGTTTGCAAAGTAGCAATATAGCTATAAGCTAGAACTACCCTAATATGTGTATAACGAGTTTTTCTGTATATTGTTTGTTATGTCATATACAACTGTTTTATGCGTATGCATAATGTTTTTAATGTTTTGAATTACTTTTCTTAGCAAAGAAAGACATGTTCATCTCTGAGCTTAAAGCCAAGTACCAGGATCTCTGTGATGCAGTTCAGCCCATCCCTTACATCCGGGACAAACTTTACTGTGTAGACAGGGTATTTGTAGAGTGTGGTATTGAATATTTAGTTGCCAAAGATAGAATAGGGGGACAGGGGACGTGGGTAAAGCTTTCTTCATATCAAAGTGTGCTAAATGATAAACGAGTTAAATCGATGCGACGAATTATAGAAGGAGAACCTGGTTATGGTAAATCAACATTGACTCTACAGCTAAGCTATGACTGGTGTAATAAAAATCCGCTATCATACTTAAAGGACATCGACGTATTAATTCTTTTACGATTAAGACAGCTAGGAGGTGTCACGTCAGTTTATAGAGCAATAAAGCAGTTTCTGTTACCAAAAGATTCAAAGCTCTCAGTGACTGATATTGCAGATATCATTAGTGAGTGTTCTTCAGTGTTAGTAATATTAGATGGATATAGCGAGTATCCAGACCAAGATGTCGATGTTGATTCTGACGTCATCAACATTATAATGAGAAACATGTTTCAGCAATTTGAAGTTATTTTAACGACACGGTCATCATATTTACCAAAGAAATACCCAGCGATGACGAAACGATTAAAGTTGACAGGATTTGACGATAAAGCACGAGATCAGTACATTCGTAAAGCTGTGGTAGGGGATGACGTTAAAGCTGCTGAGAAAATAAAACAAAGACTAAAGGAAAACCCCGTCCTTGGTGACCTTTGTCAGGTTCCTTTGTTCTTTGTAATGTTTGCACACATGAGTCACGAGAGTGAGCAATTTCAAAAATTTAACTCTGTCACAAATTTCTTTCGTTATATCATCTCATGCTTTCACAGTCACATGAAAAATAAAATGGAGGATGAAAATGTCATGAAATATGACTTGTTTGAAACAGAACACACGGAACTTGATAGGATAGCATTTGAGGGATTGAGTCGTAAGGATCAACAAATTGTGTGGAATAAGCATTACCTTTGTGAACGGCTTGGACAGGATTTTTATGACCAGTACGTCCGTATTGGGATTTTGGTTGAAGAAGAGGTTCTCAACATTTCCGATGATTCAAATGCAGTAATATCTGAACACATTCAGTATAAAATCGAGGTTAGATTCTATCACAAACTGTTTTGTGAGTGGTACGCGGCACATCATTTGTCGGAATATGCATCAAGAGATAACGTGACTTTTGAACCTTGGGAAGAATCAACAGAGTCCGAAAGATCTGAACCTGACAAAGAGTCTATAAATACTGACAATGCCGATAAACTAGAATACCAAAATAATATAGAAAGCCAAACAGACCATTATCTGAAATATCTTGACCCATTTGACCTTCAATACGTCTACCGCTTCTCGTGCGGCTTGAATCGTATAGCAGCTGACAAGATAATTGGACACCTAAGAACCCGAAGGGATGCCACGAAATTTGCAATTTTATGTATTCTTGAGAAAAGTGGGAAAGTGAGGAATGTGCTGAGAGATGTAGAAAACTTGTGTTCTGACTCAGTTCAAATTAACAATGACGACACCTTGCTGCTGCAGAGATCTACTATACAACTTCTAGAAATAGCTTTAGCTAACGAGGTAAGCGAGCACAGTAATGGCTATGATTACAGTAGGTATAGCTGGGTATTTAAAAGAAGTGTCTAAGCTCAAATTAAGTTTTGCTATATTAGAGGGGTACTTATTCTGCATTCTGGTGAAATTTGCATTGAAATCGGATGTGTGGTTTCCAAGATATTAGCAGTTGAAGTTGTTACATTTTCAACACAAAGTAAACTTGAAGCAAGCACATATGACATCACATTCTCACATTTATAAGTAGTCCTTTGTTTTCTTTAAACTTTACAACCAATTTTCTCCTCCTCAATTACATGTGTTCGGAATGTGATTGCATGAGAGGCACAAGAATTTCACAATCTTTACATTCCACATGGGGAGATCCTATCCCTATTAATTTCAAGGTCAGCACAACAGACTGGAAAAACAAGGAAAACAAAGCATTTCTCACCAATATGAGAAAGTGATGTAACCTCTGTTTTCCTCAAGCTCACTTTGGGTCAAAGAAGAAGTAGTTACTTTGTTTGCTGATATCTCGAGTACTACATGTCCGATTTAAAGGGATTTGCCAGTGACAAAAATCAATACCTTTAAAAAATGAAGAAAATTTTTCTCATCTAGGAGGTGAAAACCGCATCTCAATAGCTTGTAGCGTTTGGAAGATATACATTTTCAAAGAAATGCAATTTTTCTCAAGACGAAGTGCATCATGGGAACCTGTGGTGTCATCGCGGCACATTAATTTGACAAAGCCTTGCATTTCTCTATGATATTGACACTGCTGTAGGGAATATTTATCAACTTTGTTTACTGTGCCCTACATATGTTGTAGATTTATGCTAAATCTACATGGAAAGATATTCAAACACTCCAGCAGTATCAAGTTTCAAGGACAACAGGACATTCAATTATAAAGAAAAACAAAAGAAATCTGAGGCAATGTGCCCACTTTACATAACATTCTGTGACCTTGATGAGAAGTGGAGGTATTTTTGGACAAAAATAAGCAGTCTTTAACGTTAGATATCTTGAGTTAGGAAAAGAGTATTGCTACGGGGTTTGAAGGGAATGAACTGGAACAGTTTTGTCTTTCACATAAGATCCTAATGACAAGCCACTGGAAAATGCCTTTAAATGAAAGTTTCACTATATTGTGTAGATTTAGTTCTTCTTTCTTTCTTTTTTTTTTTTTTTTTTTTGCTTAAATCCTTCCTTGAATGGGCAGGACCCCAACTTTTTAAAGGA
This sequence comes from Holothuria leucospilota, assembly GCA_029531755.1. Lineage (NCBI taxonomy): Eukaryota > Metazoa > Echinodermata > Holothuroidea > Aspidochirotida > Holothuriidae > Holothuria > Holothuria leucospilota. The sequence continues at coordinate 74,248 of JAIZAY010000081.1, forward strand.
CTAACCGTACGGAGTAAAACCATCGGGGAAAGGGGGTACAGACCACTTGTAGTTTCACTGATTTTGCTACCTTCCAGAAAATATCATATATTCTGCCCCAAAGATGCATATGTAGCTGGAGCCTTTAGCTATCCCGTCTCGTTTGTCGATGAATATGCAATCACTGGGGTTTTCTGAGATATCTCTAAAATTTAAGTAAGCAGTTATCAAATGCATTTTATAGATAAAAAAGAAGAATTGGCAGATTAGACCCTTTCTACTTTATAAAAGTTTCTTGGTCGTAATTAACTTCATCGGTCGTATAGTACAGTTGCTAACGGTCTGCAAATTTTGGTGTTCGAGTATTAGGCTGAATCCACATATACAGTACAGGTATTTTGACTGTTCCAGGGTAAGCCTTAAGTGTTACTGTAAGTTTAAAGTTGCTTTCATTGAAATAGCCGCATTATACGGCGTATGAGCACTCCGATAATGTAGTTAAAGAAACTCGAGTCAACGCAGAGCCGAAAGTCTAGTGAGATGCTTTTACATCACAAATGTCTTGTCAAATGTTGACGAATTAATTCCCCAATTCAAAACAGGCGTTTATAAAGAAATTCCTGAAGGTTATGCTCCAGTGCAGACGAATTCCTAAGAAACGAACAAAATATAAAACCCGAGCGAAATAAGGACTAGCGCTGAATTTTAGGAACTATTGGTTATGCCGCATTGTGTATTTCTGATGCTGTGCGGATTTATTTACAAACTCAACATGTAATATCACACGTGTTAATGTAAATTTGCACACATACTGTGCTTTTATACACTCAACGTACAAAACACTGACCCTCTGCAACCAGAAGGGTAGTTACTAGTTTTACCATTATGCCAAGTAATTTTGCACAAACAGGGGGTTTTACATCTCTTTTGTGTAAAATAACCCTTCTAAGTATCTGAATGAAGTATGGATAACAGGAACAGATAAATCCTCCACCATAAAGTTGTATTTGTAGATTATAACTGCGACTGAATTAATTCCCGGAAAAACGTTAAAGGTTCTACAATACAATTAATCACGCAATCAGTAATTTGAGACATTAATCTTTTCAAAGAACGTCAAACACTTCTAGCTGTGTATCCACAGCAGGAAATTCCTTCCAGCCGGTGGAATACACTTCTCTGTCCATTAAGGTTATTCAAGATTTTAAAAGTCACCCCCAACACTCAAATTTTCTATTCCCGTTATTCACAACTAAGTTCCTAGTACCTTTTAACCTTACCCTTGGCGTGTAGGGCTACTAAAAGAATTCTTTACTGAAGCACCATTTTTGAGAACCATTAATTTCTAGTACCTAACCATAGGCGTACTTCGCCCGGCTAAAAAAAAATTTTAGCTGTTCTCCCCTGAAAAACATTTTAGGTATACCCCATATTACACACATCTAAATCATAAAAGTTTTCCGACTCATATCCTAATGAAATACCTGGCTACGCCATTCTAACAGTGGTACAATTTAATACTCTCAATGATCATAAATCACGATTGTTTACACAGTCGTTGTCTGCTGCAGCATTAAATAAACCTTATGGACATGATTTCACAGAGTAGAAAGTGCTCTCTCGTTTGGAGGAAAAGCGCGCACCATTGCAAGTTACATGCACCAACAAATGCAGAAAGCTAGCTGATTTGCCGACGAATTGCATATGCGCGTAAGTCTACTACACGCGGGGACTAAAGTCTACTGGGTTCGTGCACGCGTGCGCCGTTGTTTTCCTCCAAACTGATGCCGCGTGACGTCAGAACATACGGTCTCGGAGAAATCCTTATCGGGCTAAAGCTTAAGATTTTTGTACGGTCTATAACAGACAAAGAATCATGCAAAGAGAGTTTGCAAGTAATCATGGGAACTGAGAGTACAAACAATCAGCGTCATGCAGGCCAAAATGTAGTTGCCTGTTCTAGCTTATGTACTATGTACGTCAACATGTGTATATGTAATACTGTTTTACTCCCATTTCCCATGTTTCTTTGTATGCTTACCTTAATCATTAAGTCTGATATTATTCAATCAACGCAGAAATTGGTGAAGTTAACTTTGGCTTCACTCACTACGTAATGCATGCGACAAAAGCATTCCAGAAAAGATTTCTTTAAAGCGTTCACGTATTAACCCTCAATCCTAGTCATCGTATCCTAACGTGGCCAAAGCGGATCAGCTTCAATTCTTTAGCCGAGGGATCCTTTCAATTCTAGGGCTGTTCCATACCACTGACCCTTAAAAATGAGTACATGCACTGTCCGCGGATCTCAAACAAAAGAAACAATGGAAATTGTTACCATAGTTATACAGCAAGTTTTATCAAGCCCACACTTCGAACCGAAACTGCAGGCATGCCTCAACCAAGCCCTGGAAACTCGACCTAGCCCTGGAAAAGAAAATGGATTACTTTCTTCGAAGAATTGAGGTTTATTCTGCTCAAATACACGACATTGAGGTAGCGATGGAGGCTTCGGCAAACGAAAGTAAGAAAATCCAGGAAAAGATAGCCTCCTTGGAGGAGAGGTGTTATCGGGCTCTCAAAGAACTCAAGCAGCAGGAGCAGTATTCACGCAATAACTGCTTGTTCATCTTCGGGAAAAAAAAAAAACGAAAACACCGATGAAATAGTTCATGAGACTGCTTTCAAACACCTAGGTCTGCTTCTTCAACCAACTGAAATTGATCTCTCTCATCGCATCGGGAAGCCTGAGCCTAACAAATCAAGGCCCATCATCGTTAAGTTCTGTAGCTACGAAACCAGAAGCCGTGTAATGAAAAATAGAAGAAAACTGGAGGGCACGCACATTGTTGTTATAGAGGACCTCATCCGACCCAACCAGGAACTGCTTCAAGCGACCAAAGCCCGCCCCTTGTAAAATGAGCGGTAAAACCATAGCACTATTAACGAAAGTGGGTTCATAACACAATAAACAAAGAGAATCTGGGGTCACAACGATCTGCAGCGCCTGTGATTTAATTACTTATAGAAACCAAATGTATCAACTTTTTTTTGTAAAGTATGATCCGTTTTCCTCTGTTATATTCGTTCATGTAATGTTTTGTTCTTAAGTTTGATATTACAGTGAATCGCATGATCTTTATGCAAGCATGCACATACTTACGAATGTAACTGCAGAGATTTCTATTGTTCAAACACTGATTTCTTCTGGGTTGTTTCTATCTTGTGACTGCACTAAAATTTACCGTTTTCCATACGGGATTGATACATTTTTAATGTATCGAGGAGGGGGCCTGAATTTAGTTGATATTTTGGTGCATTTAGAGGAATTTTTTGCCCAGAGACTCTTATATCACTGGAAAGTACAGAGTTTGAGAGTTCGATGTAGCATATTATTTTTGAGAATAAGGGTTATTATATATGCAAAAATGCAAATTTGTGCGGCATATGCCTTTGTTTACGTTTCTATGGAAACCACATGCAAATCATCTTGCTTTTGTGTTTTATGGTACAGGCGCATGTTGGCCACACTTTTTCCTTTCGTTTGACACCTCATTTGTGCCAAACGGTGGTAAAATGACCAAAATATTAGATAAAAATCATCAACGTTACAAGAGCATAGCCTAACATTAGACCTAACGGTAAACAATAGGCTTAGGGCCTGTACACTGTAATATGATAAGCGACGCGCTCCACACAGCGAAATGACACTGTGACCTTGTGTGTTTACATTGTTTACACAGCTCTGCCTGCAGAGCTCAAAAGGGATGGCGCTGTGGCAGTATTCAGTGGAAAAAGGAATCTTGTAAAGACCATATCAGTTTTTGAATGAACAAAATTGGACCTACGGTTGTGGAGATACGAATTTTTTTTCTGATATGCGTTTTTTCGGTAATTTTGACCATTTTTTACGCATTTTTCGAAATATTTTTGCTTGTATCTTCCAAACCTTGCATCTCTCACACTGTGCGCTTTTTCAGAGTGTTTTTGAGACCCACAGGTACTTTAAAAAAATAACTGCAGTAGGTAGACTGTTTTATATGCCCTGAAATAATTTTTTGAAGAAACAACGGACAATTTGTCGCATTCGACCCATTTTTTCAAACAATAACACATTCAACAGCACTTCCTGCGGAATCTGACGATGTGACCTCCCCCCCCCCTCAAAAAAAAACTGATAAAACTGGACAGAACTTTTCTTCAGCTTTATTTTGGTGGTTGAATGAAAGCTAATGGGTGTATGGTGACAAAGTTATGATTCTTTGAAAAAGGTCTCTTTTTCGTGTCGAATTCGACACCATGTTCAGTTGAAATTGTTAAGACCATGTTTGGTCAAGAATGCTTTCTATTTTAATGTCATAATATTCTGTCTAGTGTTAAAGTAAGAAACTTCTATGACATTGGGGCAGACCTCCTGTCGCAAATCTTCCATCAAGAGGTAGATATGCAAAGTGTCGACTGTAATTACTATGATAGTGACACATTTAACCAGATTCCTGCTGATGGACCCACCTTTTCTCTTTTTCATGCAAACGGCCGTAGCTTAAATAAAAAATTCTTGGACTTCCTTTCTACCCTTGACCATGATTTTTGAATGATTGGGTTCAGAGAAACCTGGCTAGAAAATAACAGGTCCCCACTTGTTCAAATAGAGGATTACATTTTTGTAGAAAATCATAGAACTCTCAGAAATGGGGTTGGTGTGGGTGTGTTTGCTTCTAACAAGCTAAGTTTTATCAAGCGGGATGACATATCTGTTTTCAATGATGTAATAGAGAGGGTATTCATTGAAATAAAAGCTTCTGTAACGAAGAGGCTTCCCATAGTCTTCTTCGTTCAGTGTCAATTCTATAGCTGTACTTCCCTGAAAGTTGTTTGTCTTAATTAGCATTTAGTGACGTGATGCTTTACACTCCGTCGGGCGTGACATTCATTTAAAGTAAGAGAACTTGCTTTGTCTAGGCAGGAAGTTGGCCTGAGACATCGGTGTTACGTAAGAGGTAGTGATTCACCGGGGGGAGCACGGGTTCCCTCCAGACAGTGGGTGGTATAGGCGCTGTCAGTCAAACGTGTTTGTACTTGTAACTGGTCAGTACTGGGAAGCGCTGGATGGGAACCAACTCTGATTGGTCGTTAATTTAGTAAACTAAGGTATAGACATACAGTTAAGCTATAGTGATATCGAAACATATATAATGTTATGTATTTTGAGGAAGTAAGGGCTGGGAAACGAGCTTCCGCTCTGACTAAGTGGCCCCTAGCCAAAATGTCGCAGCTAAGATGTTTGCGCCTTAGAAGTTAGAAGCAGAATCTAAAAGTACAAGTCCTGAAAGTCGAGCAGTTCGAGTTTGTTCGGCGTCACCCTTGACTCCGGCGCAACCCCCGACGCCGGCGCAACCCCTGACGCCGGCGCAATTACCCTGACGCCGGCGCAACCGCGACGCCGGCGCTACCCCGACACCGGCGCAACCCTAGCGCCGCTTGAGTCCTGCACCACACTGCTGCAGCGACAGTTTGAGTATCCCGTATATAGAGTTGCTGGTTAGCTATGTCTTAATTATGTTTTATAATGTACAGCGTTCGTGTATCACCTTTTTTATATTATTTGTCGTGATTTAGTAGCCTAGAATTAACACCTGTGTAGTAGTCTCTCTCTTTCTCCCACGTGTACCTTCCTGTTTCTGTGTGCCGTATACCAAGCCGAAGGTTTTACAAGCCCCCCCCCCCCCTCCAGTTCTTGTGCCAGACATACTCCAGACTCGACAGAGGCTAAAACGTTACTGTGGTGGCAGCGGTGGGATTCCAGTACCAGTCGAGTTGTGAAGGAGGAGTAAAATGCCTGGCACCAACCCGTTCGAGGATGATGTGGCGTGGTCTGTTCCTGGGTGCAACGATGCAGATGTTACGAAGTTTGATCCTCTGTTTCAGCCCAGGAGGTCGGAGTCGGCCGGAGGGGCGCTTGGGTCGGGGACTCGTCAACACAGCCAGCTTGTGAACGATGGGGTGGCAGGAGACAGAGGCGTACCGGCTGATGGTATCACACCGGAGCAGGAGAGGACAGAGACTGGGAGGGGTGAGGTACACAGGCAGACGGGGGCGTTTTCCGATGTAAAGGAGAAAGTTGCGGACAGGGGGCTAAGAACGGGAAGAATGACTCCCGACCATGAAAGAATTGGTGTATTAAGACCCCACAGCAGAGATAGCTTTCAGGCGCCAGGGGAGCCCTTCGGCAGGCACGATTGGAGAGATAATTACACCGACAGGGGGCGGATTCCAGATAGGAGTGGGCGAAAGAAATATGGGAATGACGAGTGGGTACCGCTTTCACCCGAAAGGGTGCAATATGGAGGGCCCCCCTTGTGTAACAAAGGGCACAGCCAAGGTGAAGGGGGCATACCTGATTGTTTAGGAGGAAATCATACGTCCCGTGAGATGGGGGCGGAACATTCAGCACATGGCGTAGAGGCCAACCAGGAACCCTTTAGGAGGCGATATCAGTATGACGCGGGTTACAGTCTAAAATAAGAACGCCCCAAATTGAACCTAGAGCCCAAGGGAATAACAGTTACAGGGTGAAAGCGCTATCTTTTGACGGGTTCATCCCTTGGGAAGACTACATAGTTCAGTTTGACATGATATTTGAATTGAAAGGCTGGGATGACACGGCAAAAGCTTTACAGTTAGCAGCATGTTTAAGGGGTCCCGCCCAAGCTGTACTTGCAGACCTTGACGAATCAAAGAGGCGTGATTTCCGATCCTTAACAGAGGCACTTACACAGAGATTCGGTAAGGAGAACCAAACTGAATTGTAAAGAATCCTGCTAAGAAACAGAAACCGTCAACCCGGCGAGAGTATTCCCGAATTAGCCCATGATATACGGCGCCACCTCTCCCGGGCGTATCCTAATGCTTCTATTGAAATGAAAAAGACTCTAGCAAAGGAGCATTTCATAGATGCAATACGTGATAGTGATAGCAAGTGGAAAGTGTATCAGGCCCGGCCTAAGAGTTTAGAAGAAGCAGTTAGTATAGCTGCGGAATTAGAGGCATTCACCCTTTCTGAACAGAAAAAGAGTAATTAAAAGAAGTTCGGTATGAGGGCAGTGTTCGAAAAGAAAGATCCTGAGGCTGTGGGGAGTGCTGCAGGAGGGCTGGGGAAGTCTTGACAGCTGCTCTGGCCAAGGGGTTTTCTGAATTAACACAGAATTTGTCCAGTCTCCTTCAAAAAGGCGAGAAACAAGAGTCCCAAGGAAATAAAGGGAGACAGAAATCAGTGAAATATTGGAATTGCGGGGAAGTAGGTCATTTTTCAAGAAACTGCCCCTTCCCAAAGGAGAAAAGTCCTGTAGAGGGTGAAAAGATCCAGGAAAATTAATAAAAGCCCGTTTCGTGGGGCAGAAGTCGGCTTATCCGCAAGTAGAGCCCATTAAGTTACCAGTTCCATGGAGCCAGTTAAGGTCTGTCGGGGCTAGTGGGTTATACGTGAGGAGCGAGCTAGAAGGCGATGGAGTTAAATTTCTTGTAGACACGAGAGCTGACCTCACGGTAATACGGGCAGAGCTCTATGAGAGGCTGTCAGGTGATAAACACGTGAGTCTCGAGCAGATACCGCTTGACATGGCAGAGAGGGAGGGGAAATTCCGCTTAAAAATTGGTGAACTTCAAGTGATGCATGATATCTTGGTAGCAGATATAGACATGGATGCTCCTAGAACTATAGTCGTTCCCATGTGACATGTGCCCAAGAGCTTGCTGTAGTGGAGTGTAATGCCAAGTTCGTGAAACGTCACCAGATCATGCTTGCTAAAGTACTTGTGGACCCCTCTAGAGAAGTGGTACCGTTGAGAATAATGAATCCAACGGATAGGCCTATTACGCTCTATGAGGGTACAGTTGTGGGGGGATGTCATCCTGCCGAAGTACTGGGAAGGGTTGAGCCCGCAACTACCCGCACCTCAGAAGCGAAAAAAATTCCCGAACCTTCACAGAACAAGCCAGACGAGTTAGAAATCCACTTACATACATTAATGAATAAAAGTTGCACTGGACTCACACAGGGGGAGGCAAAGCAAGTCAGAAAGTTATTGGCCGACAATGGGGACGTGTTTGCAAGATTTAAAGGAGACCTTGGCCGCACCGACTTGGTCCAACACCAGATTAACACCGGGGATGCGAGACCGATCCGCCAGGCACCACCTCGGCGCCTCCCGATTCACAAGAAAGAAGAGGCTGAGAAAGAATTAGAAAAAAAAATGCTTAATCAGGACGTTGTTGAACCCTCGAATAGCGCCTGGTCCTCCCCAGTAGCTCTCGTCAGGAAGAAAGACGGGTCCACCAGATACTGCATAGATTACAGGAAACTGATTGACGTCACCCAGAAAGATTCCTAGCTTCTCCCCAGAATTGACGGTACCATTGATACCCTTGTGGGGGCCCAATGGTTTTCCACCTTAGATCTTGCAAGCGGATACTGGCAAGTGGAAGTGGCAAACAAGGATCGCCCCAAAACTGTTTTTGTAACAAATCAAGGCCTGTTCCAGTTCAAGGTCCTTCCCTTCGGCCTCTGTAACGCCCCGGCCACCTTTGAAAGACTCATGAAAAGGGTTTTGAAGCGCCTACAATGGTATTCGTGTCTACTATACCTCGATGATATCGTTGTGTACGGCAAAACATTGGGCCAGGCTGTGCAAAGGCTTTCCAGAGGCTACGTGAAGCAAATTGAAACTGAACCCTGAAAGGTGCTGTCTATTCCAACGTAAGGTAAGATTCTTGGGCTATATTGTTTCCAGCAAAGGGACCACCCCTGACCCAGAGAGAATAAGTGCCATTGTTGAATGGCCTCCACCATGCTCCGTCACAGAAGTGAGAAGCTTCATTGGGCTTTGCTCATACTATCGGCGATTTGTGAAGGGGTTTTCCCATGTATTTGCACCTCTGTTCCGGTTGACAGAGAAAGGCGCAAAATTTGTTTGGAGTGACGAATGTGACCTGGCTTTCAAGAAGCTGAAACAAGAAAGTCCTATACTAGCATACCCGGACAGGGAGGCTAATTTTATCCTTGACACTGATGTCAGTAATTTTGCCTATGGTGCCGTCCTTTCTGAGAGGAAGGAAGGGGATGAAGAACGTGTGATAGCGTACTTCAGTAAGGCCATGTCAAAGTCTAAGAGACAATATTGAGTTACGAGAAAAGAACTTTTAGCTGTAGCTGCATCAGTCAAACATTTTCGCCATTACTTATACGGCGCTAGATTCTAATTCGTACTGACCACGGCGCCCTCCGTTGGCTGACAAACTTTAAACACCCCGAGGGCCAACTGGCTAGATGGTTAGACCGCTCCCTGGTCAGAAGTTCTGTCTAAGTATAGTTTTGAGATCCAGTACCGCGCAGGGACTGGATACACGGCAACGCAAACGCTATGTCCAGGCGACCATGTACTGATTGTCAATTCCCCAGCAACCAGGAGGCTAAGCAATTCGATACCAGTAATTTCCCGCAAGCTTACGTCTACGTGGTCACGGGCACGCCCAAAACGCAAGAAGCTCAGAGCATGACCGACCCACAATCTCAATCGCTAAATGATCAACAAAATGACGGCCCTTAAGTCCCACTTACTCCCGCGCCATTCGATACACTGACTATTTCCCAACTCCGGGACTTGCAAACGAATGATAAGGATGTGGGCCCCATTCTACTTTGGAAAGAAGTGCAGAATTCCAGACCGGATTGGGTACAAATATCACCAGGCAGCCCTGCCCTCAAAAATTACTGGAGTCAATGGGATGCACTCACACTCTGTGAGGGCGTGTTTTACAGGCGATTAGAGTCAGACTCGGGCAAATCCACTCTCTTGCAATAATTGTACCCAAAAAGTTTCAAGAGGAAATATTAAAACAGGCCCATAACCACAGACTCTCAAGTCACCTGATGACTAAAAGACCCTCGCCAAGATTCGACACAAGTTTTACCTGAGTGGCCATCGGCCCCATGTAGAAAATTGGTGTAAGAGTTGTGACGTATGTGCAGCCAGAAAGAAACCTAATAGGAAATATTGTTACAAGACGACCCGTCAGGAACACCGGATTGAATCCATCGACGAGCGAGTGGAAAGTTCCAGAGACGTCCAACTTCAACGCAGCCTTTCTAGAACTGTCTAGAAGTGAGAACTGTTTACGTTATGTCCCAATTACAACTACTGTGTGTTCTAGAAGTTTCTATTAAGGAACGTTCTCGTAATTACTGGACTGTGTACACTAGAAGTTTCTGTTAAATTCTGGAGAGTTCTCGAATAAAAGCCTAGCATATAAAAGGCAGTTCAACAACTGTTGTGGCGGGGAGAGACATAGAGAGACACCATCGAGTCCAGACGTTATTCTGCTGTCCGTTTGTTGACCGAATCATATGAGGCCAGCCACTGACACTTCACACTTGTGACAAATTGCCTTACGCCGTTTCTACACTGTGTATTGAGGTTGTTATCATCCATCGCCTACCTAGCCTTGTCATTATTCGCTCGTGGAACCAGTTCCTACGTTACAGCACGCTGCAGGTCTACCACTGTGCCATCGTCAACGTGCATGCACTACCAGCCCTTGGACCAGACCAGGCAAATATTAAGTAAAGGATTGTGAGTAAGTCTAATTAATTATTGTAAATTTAAGTAAGATAAGGAGATTGTAAATAATCATTAAGTTGTTGAATTTTAATCTCGTTCTTCTGTGATCTTTCGCTGTTATTGGTTTGACTCACGACCACAAGCCGTAACAATATACAGCAGAGATGAAGCAGTATGGGGTCGGTCATACAATGCAACGCTGTGCCATGGATATTATGCGACCCCTTCCTACGTCAAATCGCGGGAACCGCTGCATTCTCGTCATCGCTGATTATTTTATAAAATGGACAGAAGTCTATGCTATGGCTGACATGCAAGCGGGGACTGTTGCCTCACTCTTGGTTGAACAATTCATCCGTCGTTATGGCGTGCCAAAGGAGTTGCACACAGACCAGGGTCGACAGTTCGAATCAGATCTGTTCCAGCACATGTGCAGGTTACTAGATATCCACAAAACCAGAACTACACCATTCCACTCACAATCGGATGGAATGGTAGAAAGATTTAACCGTACCTTAGCAGAAATGCTGTCGGCGGTCGTGGCGTATGTTATGATGGCCTACCGATCTGCAGAACATGAGAGTACTGATTTCTCACCAGCTGAGCTAACGTTTGGCCGAAACATTGGTCTCCCCCTCCCCCCCCCCCGTCATTGCCTGCTCCCTACGACACCTCAACCCCTACGTCCCCCTATACAAATAAAGCTGTACCAAAATATGTATTACCGTTGGAAGATACCCTACACACTGTGCACGAGTTTGCTAGAAAACGATTGAAAATAGCCAGCGATAAGCAGAAAAAGTATCACGACAGGGGAATTTTCAGTCGTAGTTACGAAACAGGTGACTTGATATGGCTTTCAAATATCAAGAAGAAGAAAGGTTTATCGAAAAAGTTACACAAAAGCTGGAACGGACCCGGACGAGTGTTGAAGAACTGACATATGTCATTTACCGTGTACAATGGGGAGCTAGGAAAAAGCCTGTTATTGTTCACTAGAACAGAATGCAACCCTATCTTGGGGATGACCCACCGTTTTGGTTGCTAAAACCTCCTTCCGAGCAAGCAACTTAGCCTACAGTTGTAACCACATTACAGGAACTCAGGAATCTTTAAAATGTTAAGTCGGCGGGAAACGCTTAATTAGCCTTGATTAAGGTTATGTAGGTTTTCTAGAAGGCTCCGTTCCAAAATGTTATTGCGGAGTTTTCGATTTCAGGACGGTAGACAGAGAGGACGGAACGCGCAGCAAAAACTGGACTGCGCATGAGTAGAAGCGATTATCGCTCCGTCCTGTTGATTTCCAGGACGGTCGTCGACCGATTTAACGTCCTGTTAAAAACAGGACGGTGCAGGGATGGCCATGGTAATTTCCCTTTTCCATAACTTACGTGTCTCTGTGACGTTAAATTTGAAGTTAGTTGTATGCAAACTTACGTCATTTTGTTCATGTAGCATGCAAGCTGCTGAGAAAAATGAACATGACAAACAACAACAGTGCATATCTGGTAAGCCATTTTAGGAACGATTCCGTGCTAAGCTAAGGAAAACTATCTTGAGGTAGAAACTTTCACAATTTTTTAAAATATCCAGTAACGATGGCGTCTCTTATCCTGTGTAGGTTCGTCATTGTTACAACTTAGCGATGAGTGTAGATGCTCACAAACCCATGCAACTTAGTTAATAAATGAGCGCGACAATGTTTTGTTGTCATTCTACCGCACCGCCGTCTTTAAAATCGAAACGCCTCATATGTCAGAACAGAACGTCTGGCGCTCGTGCGTTTAACCCTCCGTCCTGTTGCTCTACCGTTCTAAAATCGAAAAGTCGCTATTTATTGATTAAAACGAAACAATGAACACAGCAAGTGTTTCTAGCCACCCAGTAACCGGAAAAACTGTGTAAACTAAGCATAAACACGTTCGGTAGACAGAAAAAATAACATTATCCAAGTCCCCTTCGCTTTGACAAGTGGTCAAACCCTTTATCATTCTGAGTTGGAACCGGGCGAGGCGACACCATCAAGTACTTACTACTTCCCTATTATTCTACTTTTCGTTCGAGTTATTTTATTGTGCTGTAACCATGTCAACCCTTTCCGAGGCAGAATACAGATTTTAGATTTTCAAAAGGCGATTTTCGACAATTACGGATATGAAGCGCCACCACACTGAGGATCACAACGGTGGGGGTAAACTTTTCAAGTGTAGCCGTTGCGAATATTCTTCATATAAAAAGTCTGACGTGGACCGCCACACCTCCAGGAGACATTCCAAGGGGTCGAGTGAAGATAGGCCCAACACCCATCGACCCACCAGCTCCAGGGTGACTGATCCTCTTCCGAGGCCACAGCGATTGATTACCGGCGGATGGCCAAGCCTATCAGACATTGTAGGGCCCCCGGCTCAGCAGATGATTTAATCAATAGGAAGTCCCCGACTACACCCAATGTGTCACCGGTCCCAGAACGCCCTATCCCGTCACTACTAGAACAACCTAGTACTTCCGGAGCCCAACAACAACCATTCGAATCGGAAAGCCGGGCCAGTTCATTAACGGCAAGTGACAACAATCCGGTAGAGGTGGTAAGTTCGGTGAGGGAAGAAGCGACCAGAGGAAGGGGCCCGGATCAGTGGCGGCTTGTGGCATTGGGCATCTTGGGCAGTGCCCCTACAAGAAATTCCTAAGAATAAGGGTCAGATTCACAAGAAGATGAGTGAAAACACTTCTTATAATTCTACTTTTTCTTTACTATCCTTTTTCAGTATATTCCTCTCTACTCTAACAAAAGCTTGTCTGTTTAGTGAACGCATTTGCCCTTTTTGTCTACACGGCCCTTGCTTTCTTAAACCAGAGAGCTCTAATGAGGAGCAGCACAATCCCTTGCATCCATCGCGTAAGATCATGGGCAGATGGTAATCTGCCCCGGTAATCTGCCCCTGGTAATCAACAAGGTGTGAGCATGCGCACTCACATTTTATCTGCTGAAATGACGAGAGGTGAGTGGCCAATTCCACCAAAGTATGGGCAGCCTTCCGCTTGCCCTCCCTGTCTCGCTCTGTCGCACTGTATGCATACACCTGTATGAACGCGGCATGTGAGTCCTACGTTGAAAAACCATAGTGCGGTCTCACAAACGAGGAGCGGGAGGTTAACTGCAGCTTAGGTAAGCATGTGCCCTGAATCGTGTTCTGGCTCTCTTCATGTTAAGTTTCATTTAGCTCCTGAAGAAACCACACTTGCGACATGAATACAGATAAACGTTTACAAACTCGTCCATTTTCGAAGAGAAGTCTTGAAGAAAAATTGGAAATCAAGCGATAAGGACCAAATAGGCCGCACATACTGTCAGTTTCGTCTCCACGTAGGTTTTCACCCAGCCGGTGTACAAACTAGTACGAATGGCTTACAGGATGTGCATAATCTGGCAAAGTTTATTGCTTTCCTTGCATTCTCTTCGGAGAATCTTTACGAGCCTGAGAAGTGAGAACATGCTTGGGTGCGGTCTGGATTCAGCGACTGGAAGCACTCGCCAGAAAAAGTAAAGAAGCATATAAAGTGCAGTCGCCATGCTGAAAACTGCTTGAAACTCACATTTTTTGGCAAAACTAACATTGCGGAGCAACTACGTGCGGCATATCGCACTAGCATCCACCTGCATAATCTTAAGTTGAAAAAAATCTCCACGTACTTGCAAAAATTATTGACTATAAAATTTGGTGCAGCGTTTGAGATAGCATTGCGGGGACGTGATGAAACAGATGATTCAGAAAACCCAGGGGTATTTCTTGGGTTAGTCAATTTCACTGCATCTCTTGATTCTGTTTTGAGCAAACATCTAGAGGCAGCAACTGTGTTGTTATACAGAGAAATGAATGGTCAGGTTATGAATTTTGTAGCCTGTTTAGTGCTCATCAAATGCCATGTGAAGATATCTAAATGCTTCGTTCTAATACCCCGAGTTTTGAAAATATCGCAGAGCTTCTGGGGGCTTCGCCCCATGGACCCAACCAGGGGCCCTAAGGCGGGCCCCTGGACCCCACGCCTTCACAGGGAGCGCTTTGCGCTCCCGCGGCGCTTTCGGCGCCGTTGGGTCATCCCCACTAACAAGAGTGTACCCCATTTGCCCCTCCAAATAGTAGACCACGAGCCGCCACTGGCGGATGCCAGTCCTAACACTAAAGGCCGGTTCATACTTCTTTATAGCGCTATAAAGCTGTGTTTAAGGATGTTAGCTGGGTCTCGATATGCCGATGTAAAATTGATTCATACTTCAGTTTTCTCGCATAGCTCAACTTTCGCAGTACTGCCATGCAATGCACAGTCTCCCAATACCTGCCTATGCAAAGGCCAAGTACAGTACATATGTGTATGCGGTTTGATCGGCTCTACGACAAAGTACACTATTGATTACCGTGATAATTTTAGGGAATACAAGAAAATCCTGCCTTACTAACCTGTATGCCTTAATTCGTGGAAAGCAATAACTGTTTCCCTCCATTCCGACAACTCTCACTGTCACAATCAGGCCGCCGATAGTCGCACGGAACCCGAATACATGGTATGAGCCGGTATCTGAAAAGGTTCGCCATTGTTGTCGAGTAGGATCGTGGGCTCGTTTCAAAAGGTCGTTCAGCTACCAAGCAGCCAATCAGAAGCCGTTTCCTTTGCGATATCTCGAGAGCTTGCGAGAAAAGTTGAACAATGTTCGACTCCAAGCGATGACCGTGAATCGAGCTGGCGGCAAAGATATTTTGACCATATATGGTTATTGATCGCTTTATCGGGCGAGAAATTTGGAAGTATGAACCGGCCTTAAGGATTTGCAAGAAAGGCTTTCGACTGTGATATTCCCGGACGGACGAGTTTTTGTTACGATGGAGAAATTTAAATCGGAAGACGGGACCGAATAACTTTAAATAAAACTAAAACGATGTACTGCTGCCTGCAGACTTGTAGTTTGTATTTACCAGCGAACTAGCAAACATCTTCGTAAACTTATTTACAAAAGGAACTCTGTTTACAAAATCAGCGGCGAAGAGGTCATTCCGCTCAAAACTGTTCAAATCAGGGAGCTGGAAGACACGTACTTAACAAAATATTATTACCAGCAACGAGCTTTGTTATAATTTCGAAACCTATTATTGAAAGTGTGCCATTTTCTCTTGTATGAGTGACCTCAAATAACTTAACCGGACCCGCTCTGTTATCGTTAAATACACTTAACGAATCCCCGATTTGATTGTCTGTGGAGTGAAGCAAACTTACTAATTTACCTAACTTATTATCCCATCTGTGTATCTGCTCTCATCTGTGTATCTGTGTTTCCCTGGCCGAGCGTTGTATCATATGGAGCACTCCAAGCGGCTTCTTGAGGATTCAACCTAAGTATTTATTGTGCGAAGACTGTTATTCTCAATTGTACACTTCATATTTACATTTTTATTAACACGAACATTGTGATATGTGCCTCTTTTAATGGACGCTTCCCCACATTTATATGTGATACTTGTCTATTAATTGGACTGAGTGAACACAACTTTTTTGATAATTGGAGATGTGTTATTTTGTGCTTTTCGTTTAAAATTGAGTTCATTTGGATAGCGATTGACGTTAAAATTGTAAGTGTTGTTTTAACAAATTTTTAACTCTTTTGTAAAATTGTGATCAGTGATCATTGATCACTTTTATTGAGTCAATGTGGCATTTTAATGATTTGAGGTCATTTCAGTGCACGGCGCTACCCCCGTGTGCATAAAGCCACCCCTGCGCTAGGCGTGGTTCTTGGGTATATACCTGACTACTGTAGGCTTTGTAATTTCCACGCACAGATCTTGACGTTGTATGGCGATGTATTCTTTACATTTATATTCTTGTATATACTTCTTTCTTTTTCTTCAAAGTAACTTCATGCCAAGATGATTCCACAGAACTGACAGTCCTGAAAGTTGGCAATGAATAGGGAAAGTTTGGCAACGAATTGAGGGATATGCCCTTCAATACCACTTTATTGTATGGAATTTCTCAAGGTTGACTGGTAGTGGCTATATTATGACACAGGGTTTTCTTCGAAAGTACACATTTGTCAATAATATTTTTCTAAAAATCAGATTTTATGGAAAATTTACACCTTCCTCGATGTAATTTTTGTCAAATTCAAGCCCCCAGAACGTTAAAAATGATAGAAGTAAAGTAAGCAATAAATCACAATAGCTTGACAGCTGAGCGACAGCTGTTCGACAGCTATTAAACTTACTCCCTGCCGTCAAGAGAGTTAACACCACAGAATTCTGTGGTTAGCAATGACTTGGTATATAAAATGGAATATTTGTATAAAACGATCTGTAAGGTCAATAAAACTCAGTCGAGTGAGGGAGTGGGTGCAGCTAGGGAACACCGCTTTTATGAGCTCTGCTTTATGACTAGATAGCTTTTAGGATAACTGGTATTTTATGGGATTGTACGGCTGTGTCTTCTGTGGGATCAAGTTCTCATGTACTCACTTAATAATGATGAAATTGCATTCATATTTCGTTTGTGTTGGCATAAAATTTATCGTTGGGTTACTGTGTTTAGCTTATATAAATAGTTATCCCATGAGCATGTTTTCTACAACAGGCATGAAAGCCATATACTTTGCTAGTTTTTGGAATTCAGAGCCATAAAGTATGGTTATATACGTAAAATGTTTTCGTGTGAATGCGAGGACGCATTTCCATTTTGGGTGGGAAGGGTGTAACGAAAAGGCTTCGTATATTTTTCTTCGTTCAGTGTCAATTCTATAGCTCTACTTCCCTGAAAGTTGTTTGTCTTAATTAGCATTAAGTGACGTGATGCTTAACACTCCGTCGGGCGTGACATTCACTTAAAGTAAGAGAACTTGCCTTTGTCTAGGCAGGAAGTTGGCCTGAGACATCGGTGTTACGTAAGAGGTAGTGATTCACCGGGGAGAGCACGGGTTCCCTCCAGACAGTGGGTGGTATAGGCGCTGTCAGTCAAACGTGTTTGTACTTGTAATTGGTCAGTACTGGGAAGCGCTGGATGGGAACACGCTCTGATTGGTCGTTAATTTAGTAAACTAAGGTATAGACATACACTTAAGCTATAGTGATATCGAAACGTACATAATGTTATGTATTTTGAGGAAGTAAGGGCTGGGAAACGAGCTTCCGCTCTGACTAAGTGGTCCCTAGCCAAAATGTCGCAGCTAAGAAGTTTGCAGCTTAGAAGTTAGAAGCAGAATCTAAAAGTACAAGTCCTGAAAGTCGAGCAGTTCGAGTTTGTTCGGCGTCACCCTTGACGTCGGCGCAACCCCCTACGCCGGCGCAACCCCGACGCCGGAGTCCTCCACCGCACTGCTGCAGCGACAGTTTGAGTATCCCGTATATAGAGTTGCTGGTTAGCTATGTCTTCATTATGTGTTATAATGTACAGTGTTCGTGTATCACCTTTTTCATATTATTTGTTGTGATTTAGTAGCCTAGAGTTAGATATGACAAACTTAACACCTGTGTAGTAGTCTCTCTTCCTCCCACGTGTACCTCCCTGTTACTGTGTCCCGTATACCAAGCCGAAGGTTTTACCGCCCCCCCCCCCCCCCAGTTCTTGTGCCAGACATACTCCAGACTCGACAGAGGCTAAAACGTCACACTTCGAATGGGAAGAATTTCAATTCACCTATCCTTGTTGGAGTCATTTACAGACACCCTTATGTTTTAATGATCACCTGAGTGAAATCTTAAATAAGATTTCAAACGATAATTTACAGAGTTATATCATGGGTGACTTCGACTTTGACCTGCTCAAAAGCAGTTCCTCTGATTTCTTGCAACTGCTTTAGTCTAACAATTTCCTTCCTACTATTACTAGGCCTACTAGTGTAACTGACCAAAGTGTTTTCCTAATTGATAATATTCTTACAAATACTACTTGTAACAGTAATTACACGACTAGAGTCTTTATCACATATATGAGCGATCACTTGCAACCTTTCTCAGATCCCATCCCTGTCAAGACAATGAAAATAGTGGTTTTATGCGAGCAATTATTCTGAAAGTAATGTCAATCACTTTATGAGTGCTATGCGTAATATTGAATGGAATGTCTTTAATGAAAGTTTAGATGTAAATGACGCTCACAACACTTTATTTACTGTATTTGGTAATCACTATGAAAAAAGCTTTCCCGTGTCTTATGTTCGTCCTAGAAGGATCGTAAGAAACGACATCCTTGGATAAGTGCTGGTATCTTGTAGTCCCTCAAAGGTGAAAACAAACTGTATTAGAAATATTTAAGAGATGCATCCGATGATGAGTTAGGTTAGGTTAGATGAGGTTTAACGTCCCAGTTTCCAACCAATTGGTTCAAGTCGAGACGACCACGGCCTTTTTTCCAGTTGTGACTCACTGGCTTGTTTTCCCTACTCCATTGTTTTTTTAATGCTGGGCACCAAGCACAAAGGCAGTAGGTTCCATTTTTAAAGTCTTTGGTATGACCCGGCCAGGATTTGAACCCTAGACCTTCCGGCTGCAAGTCGGATGCTCTAACCACTTGACCAATGATGGGACGCATTTTCGAACATATCGCAACAAGTTAAATCATGTTATTCGTACTGCTAAGAAAAAATATTTTTCTTTTAAATTCAATAGCTGTAAAAATGATCTGAAGGGCACCTGGGAGGTTATTAACAACGTATTACATAAAAGTAAGAAAGGTAAATTCTCATACCCAACATCGCTTTATCATGGCTATGGTGAAAAAAAACTGATAAGAAGACAATAGCAGATGTACAGATGTACAGAGCCATGCGAATGCTAGTATATATTTGAAGGTAGCAATCCTTCAACTATGTATTTTGCTTTAACAGACGAGAATGAAGTTGTCAAAATTTCCATGTCTTGTTAACAGCCCGACAAGGCTGCTGGTGTTGATGGAATTAAGCCTGGTATTGTAAAGAAAGTCATACCATTTTTATCCAAACCACTTATATTATCAACAGGTCGCTTGAGACCGGTATCGTCCCGGATCATATTAAAGTAGCTAAAGTCGTTCCTATTTTTAAGAAAGGCGATCCGATGCGTTGTTATAATTATCGCCCAATTTCAATTCTATCTTGTTTCTCTAAAACATTTGAAAGACTTGTCCATAATCACCTTTACAAGTGTTTTTACAAAATCCAATGTTTTGTACAACGGACAATACGGATTTCGGCCAAATCACTCTACTGAGCTATCTCTTGCCCACACAATAAACCAATTGAATTCAGCCCTGGATCAAAACAAAACACCAATCGGAATTTTTTGACGACTTGTCAAACGCTTTCGACACGACTGACCATGCACACCATTTTGGTGAAAACAAATTTCCATTATGGTATCAGGGGTTTAGAATTAGAGTGGATTAAAAGCTTTCTATTCAATAGGAAACAGTTTGTGTCTTACCATGGAATCAACTCTGAATTATTAATATTTACATTTGGTGTTCCTCAAGGATCCATTTTAGGTCCTTTACTTTTTATAATTTATGTGAATGACATAAAAAGTTAATTGACGTGAATGACATAGCTAACGTTTCAAATACTTGTACTCATGTTCTTTTTGCACATGATACTAGCATTTTCTTTACAGGTGAGGATATAAATCAATTAAAAAACACTGTATGTACTGAACTCAATCAATTCCACAAATGGTTTTCTGCTGACAAGCTATCCCTAAATGTTAAAAAAGACTAATTTCATGCTATTAGTAAAGCCGATTACAGTAATAGACCTAACATAAGCGATATTAGAATTTTCATGAATGGTGATTTATTGCAAAACGTTGATTGTACTAAATTCCTAGGGGTTGTAATAGACCTTGGTTTAACTTGGAAGTCACATATTGACTTCATGAGTGTTAAAATTGCCCAATGTACTGGGAATCTGCCGAAGCTTAAGCACTATTTACCAAGGAATATCCTTCGTTCCCTCTACCTCACCCTCATCTTGCCACACCTTTCATACTGCCTGTTAGTCTGGGTTGGAAGAAGGAAGAAACACCTGAATAAACTTACTACACTACAAAAGTGGGTGATCCGGCTTATTTGCTGTGTAGACTCAATTGAACAAACCAGTTAACCCCTTTCTCCCTTCACCATTTCGATTCGTGGCTACTTCCGAATATAGTCGTTCATGAGATAAGGGTGTCTCGTGTATTTTGACGTCGTCGCTGGTGGTGTTATGTTGGTGGTTGTAAATGATGGACTTGGAGTGGGGTTGAGTGACCTCGCAGAGCTATTTCTCCCTCGTCGTTTTGCCTGGTAACGCTGTGGGACTCTGGGAGGGGTGTTCCTGTGTTGGGCGCGATGGGCACGATGGTGAGGTGTAAACGTGGGTGTGAGGGAAGTTTGATGAAAACGTGGGGTTGGGCTAGGTTGACTATGTGTGTCGAAGTGTCCGTTCCTGTGACCATAGTGTGCCTTTCGAAAGGAACGTCTTGGATGATGATATTGTCCATCAATTGGGACTCTTGGTCGGGGATACGTTCTATCGTGCTGTGATGGGTAGTCAGGGGCAGCTGTGTTATTTTCTTCTTGTGATGGAAGATTGCGAAGCCAGTCTTCCTTGTTTTTGCGAATGCTCTGAGATCGTTGCCCTTTACATAGACGCCAGATTAAAAATGAATGTTATAGGATTCTGAAAGTTAGTAAACATATTCAGACATGTGGTAAAAATAATTTTAGAATTTCACCCTTCTATCAATGCTCCAATGAGAAACAACTCCTTATTAAGGAAAACTTGCCGCTGTACGGCATCATATTGTAAATAGCTTCTTTGTTGAGCGTTAATCCGGTAAATAGCCTCTTTGATGGGCAGAGAGCGGCAGAGAGGCCTATAATCTAACGATTTGTTTACTTAAGTGTGTAAAAACATCAGCCAAGTCTAATTGGCATTTACTATCACAACCTCTCCAATTTCTTTGTATCAACTAATTTTGTACATACTCGTGTCATTTACCCCCGAAGATTCCGCATGAACGAGTGAAAGCGCTTAGGATTTAATACATTTTTTGATACCATTTTGGTGGTGTTTTGTGAAGTTATTTCAACTTTTCTTTCTATATTTACACTTCACGACGTGTTTTGCTCATCTTCTATCCATCTATATATATATATATATATATATATATATATATATATATATATATATATATATATATATATATATATATATATATATATATCAATCCTTCTTAACGTCCCATGCGTAAAGCGTCGTCACCGTGCGAGCCTGCAAAATAAGTATGATCCTAAATATCATCATGAAAATGAGTAACTGGGATTTTGGAGATCGATAATCGCCCTGTTAATTATCAGCACTGGGCAAGGAACGGTATTCTTTTTATTAATGATTTGATCGACGTTGACGGAAACTTCCCTTCTCTTGCTAGATTTTTTAAGAAGTGCCACTAACTTTTTGGAATATTACGGTTTAACTGGCGAAAGTTCCTTAAGCAGGATTACTCAAAACGTTGTCATTACAAGTTTTATCAGTCCCACTAACAGTTTCATCAATCAATGTTTTTATTGACCTTGGGTAGAATTGATTGTAGATTTATACGAGGTTTCGTTTTCTTCGATTTATTACCCCTGTATTGGTATCTAAAATGGACAGGTTCCCTCGATACTTCTAGTCCTGATTGGAACATGTATTGTGTGATCCCATTCAAGTCTTCCAGTGACGTTTATATTCTGGTTACAATACCGTTTCCTTCATAGAATTATTCCAACTAACTAATATTTTCATAAAATTGGCATTACTACCTTAGCTATGTGCACTTTTTGCTTCTCCAAACTGAGACTATACAGCATTTATTCTTTGAGTGTGTTTTTTGAAAGAATTTGTAATTACTTCAGAACAATTTTCAGTAGTGCTGATGCTAATATTGGTTTGCATGTTTCGGTCGTTTTGTTCGGTGGTGAGTTACCCCAGGTGTTAAATATGGTTCTTATTTGATAGAATGTTTTATTTTTGAAGCAAAGAAACCATTTTATCTGTGAACCAAGGTTATATTTGTAATAAATCACTTTAATCTGAAAAAGCTGGTCTTTCAGAAAAATATGATGGAGATAATTTGGGAGAAATATCGGTTCCTTTGGGTTTTGTCTACTTTATTTGTAACGTCTGATCAGTTGTCATGTAACTGTGAATTTTTATGTAATGTTTTAATTGTTCATCCGTGTTTTATTATATGTTCATGTTTTAAGAAAAGAAAAGACCTTTTCGAGTCATCGTACTTTTAGCCCTAATTAAAATACTCAAAAGGCGGCCTTTAAGCTAGCGGGAATATCCATTTTTGATGACAGAGAAGCTGCTAATAGCCAAAATTTTGTCAACGCTACGCGCTTACCTATGGTGGAGCTTTGCTTAAAGTTATTCTCAGTCGGGTCCGAAAAACCTTGGGGTCGGTTGAGGAGGAATGGGGATATGTGTGATTGTATATGAATTAGTTGATTCAAATCGATGAAATGATATCGTCTTTTTGGCTTGCTCATAATGACACGCACATGATCTTTCGGTCAATGGGTAGTCACGTGACGATTCAAAATAATTAAAAGTATCATTGCCAATGAAACTCCTCTTTAGTACTTACTTTTAATTCCATGATCGTGAAATTCGCCTCTAACAGTTTTTTGTTATTTTTAACAATTTCTGAGGGTAGGACCCCACACCTCCTGCTTTTGCAGTTTCGAACAGTTTTGATCATAGTTACACTGGCAAGTTTACACCCAAGTCCATGCTGGTAGGCAGATAAGGTGTTGAGGAGAAGTGGGATAGCTTCCACTGGGCGATGTTTTGTCAAATATGTTAAGGCATCTTGCCTTTAATCTTTATACTCAGAAAGTGAGCAACTAACCCAAAGACTTTTTTTTACGAAATCGTGGATTCGTACCCAAAGTTAAATGAACATTTGGGGAATTGAGTTCTTGTCTTCATTCTAGTATGGGAAAGAAACTGAAAGCCTACATGGTAAGTTTTCGTGAATATAAATGGGGGAAGAATGGGAAAACGTTATCAACCAAGTATAAAATCAAAAAGAAAAGGTTGAGAAGCACTTTCGTAGTATACTTTCGATGCATTAGGTGTATAGCTATAGAGATCCCCTAAATACCATTCTTGCCCCTCTGACCGAACCTCCTATACTCCTGCGACTGAATTTATTCTGTTCATTTTTTAAATAGCTACACATTTCATTTGAAACTTTTTGCACTATTAACATAACTGCAGGTAATGGTTCTGCCAGAAAGCTCGAATTTGCAGCAGCCCGGTAAATATTTTCTCAACCATACATACATCATATGCTGCGATCACTATCAGAATATCCAAGCACGCTTCTGTGTCTGTTTATTGACGTAACGATTACTATACCAGCTGCAGGTACACCGACTTATTTCATTTAACACGGACTGGGACTTGCCAAAACCAGGCCGGTAGCAAGGCGGCGGCATGAGGGCACCGTGTCATTCGTGAGTACCACTGCCTCCTCCCTCATTTGGAAAATCGATCAAAAATAAAACTATTCTACTCGTCAACATTGAACCGGCATGCCGCCAAGCAATTTTTGAGCAAAATTAAAAATGATCCCAAAGGGTGTTTAGGGATGAACTTATTTTGTTTTCCGTAAAAATTCTATAACTTCAAAAGACATTTTGCGCGCTACACGCACTTCATCGTCAGTCCTATCTTGAGGTAACGCCGGCCGTTTCAAACATATTGGATATATTCAACGGTAACGGTTCAACAATTATTGTTCTTCCTTGTAGGCGTGAATGTGGAAAATCACGAAATTGAATCGTTGCGAAGTTCTATCCTCTTTTTTTCCGACGTACAATCGTGGCAAACATATTTTGTTAAAGGAAAGATTTTTCGGTTTCGTCCGGGGGAGCCTTAATGGGTAAGGCAAATAATGTGATTCCCAACGACGATCATGCAGTCGTCCTAACAGATTTCTTTGTTTTGCTCTTAAGTAGGGCGTATTCTTCACTAAAAATCCAACCTTTCTCAAAGAAAACAAAAATTTTCAATTATTCTTCAATGTAACCTTACCTAAAGTTTCAAGTTCGCCATCCTTTCGGCAACCCATTGCATCTGTCGAGGCTTAGGGTAGCTGGCCTCAGTCAGGGCGCTTGCCCCCCCCCCCCCCCCCGTCGGCAAACTCCAGTACCACCCTTGGCTGAGCCAGCATTCAGGTTTTCCGTAGGCAATGGTTTTCACTCAATATTTTGGTGCTCTTCGCGCGCAATCCTCGCACTCGACGTTGTATGACTTATGGACATTATCTGCACAAAAATGCAAGTGAACTTTTCAAGCACAAAGCAGATGTACACCCCAAGTTAGAAGTGGGCATCAATGGGTTTTCATGTAGCGATCTAATACTTTGAGCAACATTTGTAACATGCCAGTGATGGCTTCATGGTTTGAATTTACTCGAACCACAAATTACTTCAAAAATTACTTTTTCCGTCCATGATGACTGTACACGTTATCCTGTTGCAAGCTGTTCATGCAAAAATTCGTTCAAAGTAAAGGGTGATAACTGTGGAGCGTGAAATGAATTGTAGACTGTGAAGAGTTTGTTGTACTCTCAGTGCTATTCAGAGGTCAGCTCAAAGCTCCTTGCTAGTTTTCTCATCATTTCGGGGATTTACCCTCAGTCTGTTTCCTACCAAAATTATACTGAACCACACCAGGGCCTTATGGTAGTCCATGGCTTCACCGTCCGAAAAGCCGTAAACTCTTCATCTACGTTTGTGGAACTGAAAAAGCATTATCATGATGAAGGCCTTGTTTGGGTTACTTGTGAGACTTTCAACATCTCTGTATCGCAAGAGGAGGTGGTATTGATGGCCAGGGAAGGAAATTTTTCTCGCGCCTCACGGGTACGTGCACACGTAGGTACGATTTTTTAATCTCTCCTTATAGGGCTTGAGGTATCTTTCCCTATAGTTCCCGCAAAATGCCATTATCTGGTGGCACCTCTACAGGTACAAAACAAAATCTTCGGGTGCCCCCTCCTCCCTTTGCCGTGCCAGTGTCTCCTATGTCAGAGTTCCTGGCGCTACGGGCCTGGCCAAAACCACCTTTCATGGTTTTCTGTACCGATGTCATGTGCATATCTTATCTCCCTACCTTGATATATCCTGTTTACAATGTTTTTGGTTTTTGACCTCCGGTGACCTGAAATAACCTGTGACCGCCACCAAAACGATAGGGTTCTTTCCCGTTATATGATATATCTGTGTTCCATGTATGAAAAGTATCCATCATTTTATCTTGAGATACCGTGTTTACAAGCCAGCTTCACAAATATACACATACACACACGCACACATACACATACACACATACCCACGCCATCGTGACTGCATTGATTACTTTTGCCTTCGGCAAGGAATCAAAGATGTAACAAACTGATTGACTACTGTGACCACTCTGTTTCAAGTAAAATTTCACTTTGCATCTAGTGGTATTTTTACTCATTAAAAGTTAATTACTACTCCGGGAAGAGTGGCCTTGCGGTCGATTTTGAATCGAACAAGAGTGGTCACTGTAGGCAAATCGTCGGAGAGGGAACTTCACTATTTGACATAAAGAGAGAAGCATTTAATTTTCTTCAACTGTCAAAATAGCATAATGAAAAGGCTACAAAAAGGGTGTCCTCCCTTTAGAAAGAAGTAAGAATTTGAGGATCCGTAGATGCAATTTGAAACTAAATTTTGTGCACTTTTGAAAGTACAGCTATTATTATAAACAAATTTCATATTTCATTCGAGAGTTTAGTAAATTTCAAAGAGTGGACATATAGGCTACATGATTTTCGTCATAAGAAAGTGATGCGTAGGAAACATATTTAAGCTTCCGACATTTTTGTTGTGGCTTATCCCCCCCCCCCCCTCCCACGACTTAAAATGGCTGTTAAACAGGGAATTACAGGCTCTAGGCTAAAAATTATTTTCTTGATTGCAAACCTGATTTCTAATGAAAGTCTTCGATCAAACATTTTCGGCCATCTTGGGTCCAATTGCAGCAAACATATGATGTCTCTCCGCTGGTTTAGATAGTGTCAAGGAATTCGTTCATTCATACTTTGCAAGCACATGTTCGACTTTACAAATAGTATCACGTATATCAGAACATGGCTACAACACTAATAAATTTAAATTTGTGAGCTTCAATCTTAGCTCCCTTTATAACATGAGGCTTCTAACAAAATTGTTCAACAAACAAGATCCTACTACCCGTGCTACCCCTCGAATATGAATTTGACACTTTCAACCTTTTTACCCAATGCACGTAACGTACGTTTTGAGTGTCACGCTTATTTTTTTTTTTTTTTTTTGAGGATTTCCAGAACATTGTTAACAAGGAATAACTTTAAAAGTTCGCACACAATAAATTACATCTTTATATTCAACAAAGCAAATTATACTGTACTAGGTCTGTAGCAAATAAAATCACCGTGTGGTAAATGGAGACCTCCTTGCGCACTGTAAAGTTATATTTCTTATATCGGTGAAGTATTTTGGAACACCGCCATTTATCAGCACGGGAAATGTACGCAAACAGGTTTCTGATTGCAATGATAGGAACTGGGAGTATAAACAAGAGGTACCGTGCCATGTTATATGGATTGCCTGCTAGCGAGTTAGTAGGTAGTACTTCCATGGTTGATCGGAACTCGGCGGGTGCCTACATTGGAACATAGGAGTACTACCTTGGAGGTAGCACTTCCATGATTGTAACGACACAGTGACTCTGAAGGTCAACTGCTTTGATTGAATATGATAATTCAATAGGCCAAAGAACACAGATTTTTCCTAACCTTTCTGAGGGTAAGTGGAAATCTTTAGTGTCAGGGAAATTGAGAATTAAATTAACGCCAAACCAACCTAGCAAACATGCCCAGTGACCCCCAGGTAAAATTTCACTGGTTTTGATGGGCACGTCGGACCACAGAGGCAGGTTTTGATGTCTTTGGGAGCATGGGAAACTGGGTTAGGGGTAACCTTCTTTTTTTGGGAATTTTTATTCAAAATTAAGGCCTTTAAATGGGTAATATGGTGTCTGTTAAGCCCCTAACCCTGTCCTTTAAATCCTGATGAATGTAGCCTATACGTCCCGAGTGCTAGGTAGGGGCACGTTAAGCCTGCTTGTTAGTTGGTAAAGTTGAAGCTAAGCTCTTTGTTTTCTCGTAAGCGTTTCCAAACGTGGTAAGTTGAACCACTCTCCCACTCGGATGTCTCTCCCCCAGTGGCTACAGTGATATCACTTTGTTACACGTGTAGCAGGCAGTTTCTAGCCAATTCTTCAGTTCGTGACCCTCCATGGAGGAAAGCACATGGTCTTCAGTGTTACGACTACAGCCACAGTGCAATCTTTGTTACGGTAGCTCTCAAAAATTCCCCATACACGGGTTTAGCAAGTAAGCTATCCGTCCATCTTAACAGTACATTGGACCAACACGTCAGATGAACAACAGTGCTGCCGTTTTATGTTAATTCCCAGCAGTGGCGTGTGCAGGATTTCGAAGGTGGGGGGGGGGGCACAACCTGTGATTCCCCCGACTGACATGGAGGAGTGTGACAAGTGCACCGAAGGTGCACCACGAGCGCGAAGCGCGAGTTTGCACGCGTGGGGTCCAAGCGCCAGGGCTCCTGGCGGGGTCCGGGGCAGAGCCCCGGTGGGGGTCCAGGGGGCGAAGCCCCCGGAAGCTCCTGCAATATAAGGTAATAAGACCGCCGTAAATTGGTTCTACAGGCCTTATTGATCAGGTTTCGTTTGTTTCAGATTTTGTTCAATTCGATGTCAATGTCGGAGAGTTCAGGTCATCCAGGCTATGCGTCGTAAACTGCAGTGTGCTACAGTATGTGTCATATGCATTGACAGAACTGTACGTTAAAGATCACTAGGCCAGTCAAGAAGGCTGCTTGAGATAATCGCAAAAGTTAACACCACTGTTTCATCCTTAAACCTATATTATTTACCATTACAGATGGTTAAAGTGACTAGCGTGAAGGGCGAAGGGAACTTAATGATAGTAGGCCTGCCTGCACCATGGGCCAGATATTGATACTGATAGCATCCTGTCTGATTATTCACTGGAGGGCGATTGGAAGAGCTCTATCCTTTGGTAAACGACCAAAAAATGAAAAATTCTAGACCATATCGGGGATAACATACATTTTATCGAATCATTTGGACTACCCTATGAAATAGCCAAACTTTGGTCCGTGAGTCGCTCACAAACTGACAGTACCGCATGACACACAAAAGAGAACAACAACTAGCTTAGCAACTAAGCGACATGGGATAAAACTTTCGACCTCCACATGAACAATGTTCTCTGCCTACATGCTTCGTAGTAAGGTTGGCAGGACCTGTGCTTTCTAGCAATGTGGGATGGAACTGCTGAAGATCCTGGAGTGACTGTACAGCGCGCGTAGCGCGCCGAAAGATTTGGGTTCTTTTTAGAGAAATTGTCCTCTTTCAGGCGCCGTCGGGGACTGCATACTCTATCGTATCGATTAAGACTCCCCGATGGGGCTCCCTGCCCCCACCTGGCGCCATCCCTGTTGAGTGTTCAGTGTCTCTTCAATCTTTTTCTCTTCCCCTAACCCTTAAATCCCCCGACTAAGGGATTTTCCCCCGACTGACTTCGGAAGTGGGGGGGGGGGGGCAGTGCCCCCCTGGCCCCCCCTTTGAACACGCTACTGATTCCCAGTGACCTCCCTGAGTCTTCATTGAAATGTGACACTGAATGGGTTTTAGGCACTATGCAGTATGTACGCTGAGATGTGTTGTATTGCAC
Organism: Holothuria leucospilota; assembly: GCA_029531755.1. Lineage (NCBI taxonomy): Eukaryota > Metazoa > Echinodermata > Holothuroidea > Aspidochirotida > Holothuriidae > Holothuria > Holothuria leucospilota. The sequence goes on from JAIZAY010000081.1 coordinate 103,688, forward strand.
ACATATACTCTTACAATCGCACGCAAGACGACAGTACAAGCTGTCGTCGTTCATAAACAAATCCAGCTTTGGCACAAATGAATCAAGCATGCTGAGGTAACCATATCATCATCTCAAAGCACTCAAACTGCGTTGTATATAATTCATAATTTTCCCCTGGCTCTCCTACGAAAAAAAAAAAAAACTCTCTGCCTACTTAGCGTTAGCGCCACGTATTACGGAACTTTGGAATCCTGGCTGACATTGGCAGCTCAGTTAAGTCATATTTCAAAGTGACAAATCTTGCATATAGATCGGATATTCTGGAATGTCCTTAAGAAACAATCTCTTGACAAGATGTCTGGTGAGAATGCTAAATTATTGGAAAAAATTGTGCCCATTCAATTTCAGACATACTTATCTCAAAACCAGCTATTTGAACCTCTTCAGTCCGCCTACAGATACGGGTGCAGTGTTGAGACGGCCTTGACCAAAGTGCAAAATGACATTCTTTCATCTCTTGATGATAAAAAGATTGTCATGATGTCACTTTTGGATCTCTCTGCCCCATTTGACACTGTCCACCATGGTATGCTGCTAGACAGGTTAATTTCTAGATATGGTGTAAATGGTTCTGCCCTTAAGTGGTTCAAATCCTACTTGCGCGATCGATGTCAACGTGTTCACTTTAATGGGGTGCAAGGTTCTTCTTTCAGTCTTGAGTGTGGAGTTCCCCAGGGCTCAGTTTTGGGGCCCTTGTTATTTTCTTTATACACTGCTCCTGTGGGTGATATCATCAGGGCATGTGGCATGAAATATCATATGTATGCTGATGATACACAGGTGTATATCCCTTGTTGTCCTTCTGATTCTGTGAGGTCCTGCGCGGCCCTTGAATCATGTCTCATGAATGTTAGTGACTGGATGTTTTCCAACAGACTAAAATTAAATCATAGCAAAACTGAATTTATTATATTTAGAAGTAGACATGCTAATGTACCTGAAGATTTAAACCTTCATATTGGTGATGTGTGTATCACTCCTTCGGATCAGGTTCGTAATCTTGGTGTTATTTTCGATAATCACATGACTATGACTGCCCATGTTAAGAATGTTTGCTCTTCTGCTATGACTTGTGTTAGATATTTGGGTAAGATTCGCCCATACTTATCGAATGACGCTGCAAAATCGGTTGCCCATGCCTTGATTACATCCAAGGTTGATAATTGTAACTCGCTGTTGGCTGGTCTTCCTGTGTCTACTTTAAGGCCCATTCAAAGGGTTGTTAATATTACTGCTCGTGTTGTTTCCAGATGTCCAAAGCTTACCAATGTTACTACTTTTTTGACTTCTCTACACTGGCTCCCAGTTGAGTCTCGTATTCGGTTTAAAGTAATGTTGATATTGTATAAATCATTAAATGGTAATGCTCCCTACATCAAAGAACTGGTTCAACCGTACCAGACCAGACCTGGTCTAAGGTCAGCAAGCAAACGATTTCTATTAGTACCTCGAACCTTTACTAGTTATGGTGATCGGTCTTTTGGTCTTTTGCTGTCTTTGCCTGTAAATCATATAATAACCTCCCCCTTGAGATTCGTAATTCGCCAACGGTTAATTGCTTTAAGTCTAGACTAAAAACTTACTTATTTGGGTCACTTTAATTTAAGATTGTTTTTTGTAAAGCGCTTTGAGCCTTCGTGGGGAAAGCGCTATATAAATATCTTCAATGTATGTATGTATGTATGTATGTTTTGCTGTTATTTGTTAGAAAATACCCTAAACCTTATCCTCAGGGAGGTTTTAAAAATTAACTTGCGATATTTGGGAAATTTTTGAGCAATTTTTTTTTTGCTTGACTTCTCAAAAGTGACGTCATTTTGAGTCAGTAGGTGCATTCGATTTACCGGCTCCAGTAGCTCGAGCGGCTCGAGCCAGCGTTCGATTTTTCAAAACGTCACAACTGGAGCCGGCCAAAACGACCAGCTTGCAGAGGTGGTCTACTTGGGAAGCACGACGCGTTTTACGTCACACGGTAATATGGCGACACATGTAGACTTGCTGTCCGGCAAATCTGTCCCTGTAATAGTTGAAAAGGGCTAAGAAAACCCCCTACAGCAAAGTGGGTGGGGCGTTTTTCCAATTATAAACACCTCCTCTGTCAACTCACTGTTGGTAAGCACTTTCGTATAACATTTGGTACCGTTTGAAACGGTTTTGAGTCCCGTAGAGTTGTAACTGGGAACCTACCGTTGAACTCCAGTGTGGCTGAATTAGGGGAATTGACCGTACCGCAAATGCTACAATACAGCTATATTTTGACTCTTTGTGCGTTTCATGGAATTCTACAGACATCATCGCAACAACCAGCTATATTTGACACAAAGAATTTTATTTTGGTCGAAAATATCAACATTTGAAAGGTTAGTTTCATAGTAACGTCACTTAGTTGTTGTGGTAACCATTGGATATGCAATTCCCAGTTTTTGTGTTGAAATAATGATCAAAATCGGTGATGACTGCTGTCAAAATGTTAGGATAAAGCAATATCTCATAGGCTACATCTGTGTGGTATTTGAGGTAGGCTAGGTCCATATGAATCGGGTGTGAACTACGACCTCTGTACCATGGGCCTATATGTTGGGCCTATATTGTTTCACTAGTGTCATCACGTGATGTAGCCAGTCAAATATATACATGGAGTCTTTTAAATACAAGCTGACAGGGAGTAACTGCAGAATACCCCATCAAACTTTGAGAAGAGGGTTTGAGATTGAGAAATTGCCAGGTGCCCATGTTTTCAGGTGGGAGGGGAAGGGCAGGGGGGCAGGTAAGTTGATATGTGACATGTCTGCCAATGTTACCCCAAAACAGCCCGGGGTCATTTAGCAGTTTTTCATAGATAACTATAGCTCATTGGATACAGATATGAAATTGATACTCACACTACTTTTTGACTGGAAGTTAATTGGTTCATAGCACTAAAGTTTTAGTCATTACTAAATTGGGTGATTCCTTTTTAATATTTTGTAAATGTTAACTGCCAGAGCAAATTAAAGTAATCCAGTCCGTGGAAGCGGTTCGTCTTTCTAAGAGTAGACGAGGCATAGGGGCCTAGGCTACGCCTAATCTATTATTCTTTGAGAAAAGTAAACGAGTAGCGTATGACTGAGCCCAAATCATTTCCCCGGTTTTCACCTTCACAGCGGTACAGTTGTTGACGTATTGAGTACCGTAGCGGTCCATTCCAACCTTTGGCTACTCCCTGTCTATATTTTGGACAGTTTAACTTACCGCTAAAACGCCAACTTAAGCCGTCGGCAATCCTTAGGATGACCGAAAAGGTTTTAAATTGAGAGCCCTACTATGGAAAAGACAAACCACACGAAAGCCTAAACATTCAAGAATTTTTTGCGGCTGTACAAGCATCTTTGACGCCAACATTGTACTTAAAAAGAAAACAGAAAAGTTTGCGTGTTAGCCTAACTGTAATTTAAGCTTCTTAAAATGGGTATGCTAGGTAACCAAATAAACGACAAGTAATTAGGCTTCGGCCCAATTAAAATCGTTTCTATTTGTTTTGTATACCTGCCGCTTTTTGCCGGAAACGCTAAATCATTTCTTAACAATTTCAGCGACATTGGTTTAATATTTGCTCTTTTTAATTGTTGAGTTACTAACATTTAGGCAAGTTTTATACATTTTAGGCTGTTTTGATATTAACTTAGTTCCCCTGAATCCAAGTTCAATTTACAACCAGTGTCATCATGAATATCTACAGCGGTCGCCTACTGTATCGATACCAGCCACGTTTGCCGGTTGTGTTGTTGCGGGGCAACATCCCATTAGAGAGAAAAGGAAATTGCGCTTTGTGCTTTCTACTAATCAGTAAAGATGAGCCTTTTTTTCGTCATTTATTTTGAAATGAATATCAGCAATAGGACACCTTCCCATATTACAGCCATTTTATAATGACTTCTCAAGAGTGGACTGTTTTTTGTTAGTGAAATGACAATTTGTATTTGTAATTTGTAATTGTATTAATTGGTTCCGTCAGACAAAATTAGATGGGAAGTTTTATCATATTTTTTTCGTGTTTTTGTTTTTCTTTTTGCCTATTCTACAATTTTTAGGGAACTCATAAATTTTTGAAAGAGTCGATATTAATAGAAAAACGAGCTGCGTTTCTTACACGTTTGGTCACGAGCAATGTTAAGTTTAATTTCTTCACATGTGCACTGCATACCCCTACATATTAATGAAAGTTAGTACTAGGATTTCAAGTCTTCCAAAAAATTACCAAAATATTACAAAATTAGTTTTCTTATTGACAGTTTTCATTTTTCAGAGAGAGAAAATTCAGAAATGTGGAGAAAATGACTACAATTATGTTAAAGTCAGGGGGAATATAAGCAACAGTGAAAAACAAGAGGACAATCAAAGAGTTGCTGATCTCATCCCACTACAACCTTTCACTTCTTCTATTGTAGCACTCTGTCATTTTATTGTAGCGTAATTCTACAGATTGTTGAGAGGAGGGTGTTTAGTGAGCTGCAGGCGAACGAGCACAGTTCTCTATTGAAGACTGACTTTCATTTCTCCAACCTTAAGCATCTGAAACCTGATGGCGGCGGAATTTGTCTGTCTCTTGAAAGCTTACCTATGGAATTTACTCTAACTTTCAGGATTAAGAGAAAATATGTTCATGAGTTTAATGAATAGGTTTAAATTACTTACAACAACTTACGTTAAAACGTTTTAGTAAAATTCCCTTACTTGACCGGCTTACGGTACCACACTGTAAAAATGAACGTTAACGCTTTTTTAACACTGTAACGCGTTTATGGCAAAGGAAACAACAATAAAATGCATAATCATATATTACTAACATAAACACATTAACGCGTTATACGGCTCCATGATTAACACGTTTATGTGTTTAATTTAAACGCATAATGTTTATTATTAGCACTGTTTTGCGTTTAATATTAAACACATAAACGCGTTTACTATGGAGCCTAAGACGCGTTATAGTGTTTAATGCGCTTATGTATTCTATTTTTTTTTTTTTTTTTTTTACCATAAACGTGTTTTAGTGTTAAAAAAGTGTTACCGTTGATTTTTAGAGTGCACGCAGTCTGCAGTCTGCTGACCTAGGATTTGGGTCGCCTTGAGGGTACCCATACTAGCTCAGGGAACAAATTGTAGGTGAGAACAAGGTCTAGGTACCCTTGGCTAGGTCCATGATACTATCTATTGGTTAAGCCCATATGAATAATAATTAATACCTGGTAGGCCAACAAGCCGCTGGCTGATGCTTGGCTTACCTCGATATATTATTTTAAAGATAAAATCCCTCTCCCAGAATTTTCAAGTTCTCTGCATTGCTCTTCCATCACGATTGGAACACTAAAAATGGAACTCTAGACGCCGTAGGCCAATTGGCATATGAGGTCGGTCGGTCACCCGGGGTTGTTTCCGTTACCCTAGCAACTGTAGTGAAACCTACAGCTGACTGCAGTATGGCCACTTGCGGTGGAACACCCTGCGCTACCTGCTGGAATGAAAACATATCCCTGGACTACACTAGTGTTGTACCCATATGCCAAGTGGCCAAAGGTGCCGATACCGCGATCTGCCAACCCGATCCGATACCGATATTTGAGGAATGAGGGAAATGCACACTACTCCATAGGCTATTGGCCACTATCCCCACCAAGCGTCGTGTCTTCTTTAAAACTTAAGTATTTACATGGTGCCAGGCCCGTAGCCAAGGTGGTGCCGGGGTGGGAGCGCAGCCCCTGAAATATTTTTCTCCCCATAGAAAGTTTCAAGCCGCCATTTGTTTAATAAATATTTACACATTTGCCCCCACCCCCCGAAAACTTTTGTCGCGCCTTCTGGAAGCCAGTTCGCCCCCTTTCAGTACCTTGTCTGGTTACGGTGTTCTGTTACCCCGTTCCAGATTTAGCCTATACTACTGTACCATCAAGCCACCATGACTAGTGAACCCCAAGATGGCCTTCGTGCGAAGTTCTTAACAGAGTGATTGGTGCCTGAATTTCAACATAAACTGTAGACCGAGCTTACGGATATCGGTGGGCCTGCTGCATTCGGAGCATATAGAGACTTCGAGTCCGCAAAAGGCAGTAATACGCGTCGGCAGTATGAATGGATGGAGAAGAGGTTTAGTGCGTATGCTACATACAGGCAAAGTGCAGAGCCGTATATTCTTGGCTCTTCATGTAATACAGCTTTTCAAGGAAAGATGTCCAAAATGCAGCATACAGGTTACTGCTTTTATACCCGTGCAAACATCTTTTCCATTGGTCACAAGATAAAAAATTACAGTCAAACTTACTTAAATAATGTAACATTATTATGAAGTATAAAAAGAGAAATATCGCTAAGGTATAGTATCGGCATATGAGGTAAATTTTGCCGATAGGCCTACCGATACTGGACGAAAAAGGCTAATATCCGCGGATACCGATATTTAATACCTGTGATCGTTACAACACTAGACTACACTATGTGCCGAAATATGAGAAATCACCCGATTTTCATAGCCTGTACACCTGAAACTGATAATGGTTAGAACCATTATCAGCAGTGTTTACTCCGGGTAGGAAATTCGTTCCCGGGTACTCGAAGCACATTGCACGTCGGATACCCGCGTACCCAACCGTAAACAGGTAAACTTTGCAACACCTGACTTCAATGCATTAAAGGGAAAATGCAGTCGCCCCAATCTGAAGTGAGTGCAGGCCTATACCCCGTCGTCACACTTGTTCAGGAATGGCTTCTATCAATCATGTGACAACATTTTTGTTACTTCTTTCTTAATTTTATGCAGAATAACTCCTTGGTTTCCCTTCAGTATTCAATGATTTCTTACTAGGAACATAAAAATTACTTGTGAGAGAAATAAGCGGAGATCGGTAAGACTGAAAAATAAACGGGTGACTGCCTTCTCCCTTTAACTAGTTGTATACACGTACGACTCGTGACTCGGCCAATCAGCCCCTCTTCTCTTCCCTGATCAGATCCATCTGATAAAAACTATACATCACAACGCTTTACAACGCTTAACTAACTTTACTTCATTTGGGCAACTGGTTCTTAATATCGTGAGTTTGAAAAATCAGATGAAAATGTTTAATTTGACCATATAATTTAGCGATGTGCAATCAGACACATTTTAAACAAGTACTATCATTATCTACTTTGGCTTTTTGTCCCAGTGTGCCGTAACGTGTGCTTCGTCACAAAAGAATGACGCAAGTTTGTCACTGCGCTACTTCAGGACTGTAAGTTTAAAAGTACCTCAGCCATGTGTTCAAATTTCTTGTAAACTGTTTTCTTGTTACTCTTATGAAAATCCACTTCCTACTGTACACACTGTTCCTACAGTCCCTTCGTGCACAGCACAGTTTTGACCCCTAAATTATTGTTTGACCTTCTGACATCGTGACCTTTGACCTCAGGAGATCAAATGTCAAGCTGGACCAAGAGGGCATTATGAGATAGGTATATCACAATATCAGGGTCATTTAGTGTTTCATTCTGGTTTTATAGCCAGATTTGGAAAAATGCCTATGTTGACCTTTCATGACCTTTTACCTCTGACCTTTGACCTATCATGCTGGTGATATTGGAAGCACAAATTACAAGGGCTATGCACACCCTCACCAAGTTTGGGGTCAGTAGCATCTCCAGGGTTGCGCCGGTACACGGCACAGTTTTGACCCCCAAATTATTGTTTGACCCTCTGACCCCGTGACCTTTGACCTCAGGAGGTCAAATGTCAAGTTGTGCTAAGAAGACTCCAATGAGAAAGGTATGTCACAATATCAGGGTCATTTATTATTTTATTCTGGTTTTATAGCCAGATATGTAAAATTGCCTGTTTTGACTTTTTATGACCTTCGACCTATCATGCTGGTGGTATTGGAGGCACAAATTACAAAGACTATGCACCTCCTCACCAAGTTTGGGGCCAGTAGCACTTCCAGGGTTGCACGGGTACACAGCACAGTTTTGACCCCGAAATTGTTGTTTGACCCTCTGACCTCATGACCTTTGCCCTCAGGAGGTCAAATATCAAGTTGTGCTAATTTGCCTTCAATTAGAAAGGTATGTCACAAAATCAGGGTCATTTATTGTTTTATTCTGGTTTTAAAGCCAGAGTTGTAAACTTGTCTATTTTGACCTTTTACTACCTTTGTCCTCTGACCTTTGACCTATCATGTTGACGTTAATAGAGGCACAAGTCCCGAGGACTATGCATCCACCTACCAAGTTTTGGCTCAACCGTGTTCTTAGTTTAGGAGTTCGCGACACACTTTTAACCTTTTGGATGTCATTTGATCATTAGAGCCTTTGACCCAAATTTTAGGCATATTTGGTCACATGACCAGAAAACAGGAACTTCACCACTCTTTTCTGCCTCACCCCTGAGTAGCGGTTATAAAGCCTCACATTTCCCTAACATGCATTTCCATGGTTACGGTTGCTATGGAGACTGGCAGAGGTAAACGTGTGCACTTTTCAACAGTAAACGAAGCAAAATATCTCATCCCCTGCATACTACGTATGTGGGGATGAGATAATTACACGTTTGAAATACGTCAAAACAAAGCTTTAAGAAATTTTAAGAAGCATCTTGAAAAGTTTAGGATTTTTTTCTTGCTAGAAACCCTTTGGAACGGAATAAAATCTTTCCGCACGTAGTTTTGAAAATTTTTGTCATAAAAATATCGCTTTTTCCTTTTCAATTATAACACCATGCTATCATCTATAACAAGATTCTTTACTGTATGTAACACGACCTCATGTAATAATCAACGTAAAATAACACTACGTTCCTAAACAAAACCGAAAGTTCCTTTTTTAATATCCGCTGAACTGTTTTTGATTAGTTTTGATCATTCCATGGTCACTATCTCTCCCTATAAATGTATTTTATTTTCAACACGGATATATTATATTGTTCAATTCTCTGATTTCTGTTCTCAGATTCACCGAAGATTTCTGGTATATTTCTCCTTTGAATCCAATCCTCTGTTTTATGTTACTTTACAGATTTCCATTTCATGGTTGTGTGTGAATAACTGCCACATTACAGTGGACCTGCGAGGCGGGGATCATCTCCAGTTAAAACCCGATCTCTCCATACCAGTCCTCACTACACTCAACAAGCTAATGATACGAGAGAATGACAGAGAAATAACATCAGAAGAATTTACAGGCATCTTACAGTATTCATCAAAGTGTCTGGCGCTGAAGGAACTGTGGTAAGTATTGTAATCAAAATGGAAGTAATATAAATGAGACTGTCATTAATCGGTGTTATGGTTTAATTCGTCATCGACACGTTGTTTTAGGAAGGACTGACTTTTTTGCTTGACATTTTTGCGTAGAAAGCAATATTTTAGGCTGTAAATCTTGCATCGGTCGCGGTAATTGATATTTGGTTGTATGAATAAACAAATTAAGACAAAGAGGAAACTTGAATGCAATTTAGTTACACATAAAAGAAAAATAGCGGAAATCTTCTTTTCTTAATGATATCAAGTTAGTTGTGGAACATGAAGAGCAAAAACAAAGGTAATGAATGCAATACAAAGTCCCATTAAATTGTAAATATATGTTTAGTTTTCACTATTGTGTAAATATAAATATAAATAAAGTCAGTCGTTTTTTCAAGAGCAAACTTCAAGGTTTGTTTTAGCATAGGCTATTTTATATTGACAAAATTACATATAATTATGATACACCTTCTGATAACTTGATCTTTATTTTATAAATTTAAAAAACTAATAGACCTTAAGTGAAATAAAAAGTGGTTAGAACGAAACAAGCTTCAAATCTTTAGCTTTGTGTCCATCTAACTTCAAAGATAATACACAAAAATAGGTTCCAATTTAATTAAGACAAAAGTTCTTGAAATAAAACTGTTTATTTTTTGTTTTGCATGAAGCCTGATTTGTGCATCCTTACTGTACTGTAAAATTGTAATCACAGTTCAAATTTTACAACAAGTTCTGTGTTTGCCATAATATTGGTTATTTTTTATATAAAATGTGTCAACGATGTATAAATTTTAAACACAAAGGCGAGATATGATCAATATAAAGCTAAACTTAAAATGTTTTAGTGTGTTTAATTAATAAGACTTGTGCTGTTAAAGCTTAGCACTTAATGTCAGTCCTCTCGCCCTAGCGAGTCAATTAACCCCCACCTCATGCACAAGCAACAACTGATGTTATCCCTCTTTCCAGAACACAGAAACAAACTAGCCTTACATCTCAAAATACTGCAAAGAAAACAATTTGGTGATAATTCAAATCATATTTGCTGTCTGTGCTGCTAAAATATTCTATATTGTACAGTACACAGTAACACATGTAAGGTGAATACACACACTGTTTACAATCACAAGACATTGAACTTTAAATGACCTTTATATCACCTGTCAATATACAACTAATGACAAAGTAACCTTATTTAAATGACAATAGATTAGCAGTCAAGCACGCGTGCGTCCGTGACAAACGATTTGAATGTAAATAATATAGATTACACCGTACACATTAAGAGGTACTGTTATACAACACTGTGGGCTTTTCATCTTCACTTACTGTTACATAAAAACACATCGAGTGTTGCATACAACTACACCATAGTAATGACCGAAAAATACAGATAAACTTTTAGCTAAAGTGATGACATCTTTTAAGCGGAAAAAAGATAAGAATAAATATAGTTAGAAGTAATGCAGATATTTAAATCCAGTTAGCTTAAGTAAAATGTAAAATTTAATTTTATTCCATGTTATATTCTTGTATAAACAATTCTTTTCCGGTGTCATCTTTGTTCTACCAGGTTATATTTCTGTCTGCTGCCACCATCCGTCCAGTCTGAGTCTGTTTCTGTTCTTAGATCAAGTGACATTAAAGGTAACATACAGTCTATTTTTTCGATGTGTAATGAAAAAAAATTAATGTACACAGTGTTATTATAGGAGGCCGGGTTCACTGCTATTATACTGTGTGTAATGAATAAAAGGAGAGGTCATTACAACACAAATGCAAATTTTTTAAAGAAATCTTCACAAATTTTCTGTTAATAATTGAATTCAAATAAGTTAGTAGTATCGCTAAATGAAGAAAATATGATTGTTATCTTTTACAAACTAAAACTGTCCATGCGTTTTGTGATATTTACATGTCAAATAAGACATTGACGTTTTACATAGTCCTATGTATTGTACGTAAGTATGTAACTTACTGTCTTGATCATCCTCTAAATGAATTATTTGTAACATGTATATTTTTACTTATTAAGAGAAACACTGTTTTTTCTTAAAGAGAGATATTGTGTTTGTGTCATGGAATTTTCATAAATGAAGATAGAATGGTAAATAAATTAACATACTAAGATGGCTGGGTAACTTTACTGTCAAGCTCCTGAACATTGTTAACCTAAACTTTCAAATTTTTAAACGAAACATTCATAACTTTTGTAATTAAAAAGAAAAGCTAATTTGGCAGATCTTATCGGTGGAACTGAATGGTTTACATTGCAAAAAGCTACCTTCTGTGTCACGTTCATGCAATGTACATATAATACAGCCTTTTTGTCCATTCAATATGTTAATTGGTGTCTTGATTGTTTTTATTTTAGTTATCTGGTTTGGGCATGTAAATACTTATCAACTGAATCTACAGTCCTGTCTCTGGGAGGTAAGTGTCCTACTTCACAAGTCTTTTACCTAACAAAATTAATATATGTATAGTTGACTTTTTACTATGATCACGTAAGTACATGACATAACGACTAAAATGAAAAATCGTCGAAGTGTTCAAGCAAGCAAAATGCAAATAGTTCAATCAAACTGATTTTTTAAAGACTTGTTCACTAGGGTTAACTAAGAAGCATCCAGTAGATCGTTTGTCAATTTGATTCTAATTTGCAGTAGGTAAAATATAATGATTAAAACATGTTTACGATTTACTTGGGCTAAATGTGTTGAGAAATAATGCTGCAGTACTACTCAATAGACAGTGTATCACGAGGGCTGTGTTAGTGCATTGTTAATACAAAAGTATTAGAAGGCAATGGAAGGGTGGATTGACTTAACTCTTTACGAGTTACGAGAAAGTGCGTGGCGTTCGATCTTCTCAGTCTTCTCTTTGAATGCGTGTTACCCTCCCTAAAACCCCTTCCCCTCCCTCTCCACGCCCTGGGATAGAACAGGAATGGCTTATTCATGTTCCTGTAGGCATACAAATACGAGGAGTAAAAGATGTCAGGCTTAGTCGAATTACTTTTTTCACCACCTTAAAACAATTTCTGCGTTTTTGACCTTGCTATCACGCCTCGCCGGGTATTAAGATGCCTACAAGAACATGAATTCACCATTCCTGTTCTATCCCAGGGCGTGGATTGGCAGAGGGGTTATTATTTAGACGATGTTTGCGATTTTTCGACTTCTGCGGTTTCCGCGATTTCTGCGTTTCCGCATTTTCGACCTGGCCTAAAACTAACAACTCCCTGGTGTACCTAAACATACTGCAGTAATTGCTTAACCACTGTTCTGCTACACAAAAGTGTACCGTCCTACATTAATAACAGCTCACCAAGTGGGTTGTTTTTACTGCCAATCAAACTGCTAGTTGCGTGCATTTATAGCTTCAGACACTGAGCACTTTCTCTCTAAATCCAAAAGAGTGAAATTAGGGATGGTTCTAAAATCAAGACTGAATATTTACTCTAAAAGGGTGAGAAATGGCTCTTTTTGGATTGAAATCTTTCAATCCAAATTTAGATTGGTCCCTAATTTCACTCTAAAAGAGTTACTTTCACTCTTAAAGTTTATGATGTTGAATGTAAATATGTTGTCACTAAATATTTAACACACTGCACACAAAGCACACGGCGTTGGATATAACTACTTTTGTTAAAATTCAATTATCAAGTAATGTAATAGCGTTTTACTTTTTGCTTTCATGAATAAACTGGTGAGTGGTATCTAACCTCATCTTACACCTAACATTAAATTCTTCATTAGATTCAAGACGAAATTTTAATGTACAAGGCGATTTTTGGAAATATCCCTTAGCTCCCCAAAGACAGTTGACTAGCTCACCTTTGACCCTTTAACTCACAACTTATATTGGGAGAACAGTTGGTACCAATCACTTTTAAATTGTAACATATTTATTTTCATTTTTACATAGCTATTTGTTATGTCTAGTTTCTGTATATAAAAATTGAAATTTCAACCATTAAAATCGGTTAACAAAAAAGAAATGACAAGTTTTTTTTAATTGAAATTATGCTGTATTGACAAAAAACCAGTGATCTTAGAAACAGGTGTGGGAGAATACATAGAACGGTGAACTTAGCTGACCTTTTGTGGGTCTAGGCCTAGTGTAGCTTGACTATTCTGACAAACTTGTTACTCCTTTGGGACTTTCCAAACCATGGAATGGTTATTTGAACTCAAAATATGTGACCTTGCTATAAAATTCTAGTGCTCTCTTGTTCCATAGTGTAACTATGTACATAGTTTAAAAAAATCACCCTTGACACTATTTACCTGCCAGTTTAAAATTTTATTGCCTTGGTATTTTCCAGATCATCATTTGAAAAGTATTTTTAACGAATTGAGAGAACTGGGCTCTTACTTTTTTCTTTTATTCTTAAAGTTTTACTTCTTTTTGCATTTAGTTGATATATGTCGCCATAGATTATTAATGTTTTACACACCACAGTGGAAATAGGAATGCCTGTCAGATTTGTCATCCCTGTAGAGTACATATTTGTATCTTTGTAACTGCTATGGTGTCGGTTATTTTCCAACTGTATCTTGGGATAATTCCTCCTCGATTGGTCAGCTATTTGTCTAAACAAATTAAAAATATTGTCAAACCTTCAAAGTAGATAGCAGGGCTTCCAATGAATAATTTACTGAACGCAACATAATGGGCATGATGTTGTACCAGTTAAACTTTCAGAGGTGTGACTAATTAACATTCAGCCAGACAAAAAGGCAACGGCTCAACTTCTCTCTTCTTTAGATTGGCGAATCACAAATATTCATTAATGGCTTGTAGAACTTAAAATCACTTTAGACATGATTAGCAGGCACGTAACAACGGGGGGGGGGGGGGCAGAGGGGGGAACGTGCCCCCAAATTTTTCAATTAAAGGTCTTGCACCGAAAGAGGAAAAATTTGTTACAAGACCAGCCTTTTTGGAATGCAAATATAAGAATGAAAAATGGAAAATCTTGCACCTTTTTCATCTAGTGTCCTTAAAATAGACAAAACTTTCAAAGGGGAGGGGACACCCCTCCCCTTAGACCCCTCCCCAGGCCGGCGAAACTCCAACAACGATGTGCCCCCAATTGGTTAGTCTGGCTCCCGGACTGATGATTAGGGATACGCAGTATTGCTGACAAAAGGTTGTTTCTTTGTTTTTCAGAGTGCTAGTAACTTAATTCACTGTTAAAACACTGGACAATTGTTTGTTAGGTGTGTTCACGTGTAATACGTTGGTCAAACTTTCCTCGTGTAATAGAAAAACTTTATTCCATGAACTTCCATAGTGTTATCATATTACCTTTTCAAACTTGCGGTTAATCAACGGTTGGGCACTATGTTGCTTTGCCCCTTTGATGGGCAATGAATTCTGTTCAGCAAAATTTTCTTTTCTGGTAGCTTTCTCAGCGATTAAAAATAAAAAGAACTCAAACATCCGAATCTCACTAATAATCGTTCTAATGACCTGAAGATTCTATGACGATCTCTTGTGGAATAGGAGGGTGGATAATTTAAAGTTGCATAAGTTTTGTCTTTTTTCTTTCTCCTTTCTTTTTTCTTTAGTTTTCTCTCCTTTTTCTCCTTTAATTTTTGTTTTTGGCTTCGAGGGGGCCCCGAGCCTCCCCCTTTCACCGCTCCTGATTAGTTCCAATATCACCAGGAAACGTTAGTAGGCCTATAGGTACAAAGTGTCGAAATCAGAACCCCAAACTTTGTCAGTGCTGAAATTTCTTTTGATTCTTTTCAGCTTTGTTCCATAAATCTTACTAGGACGTATTCCCCACCCCATATCCTTGCCCTTATGACCTCCTTTTACCCTACAAGTAGCCTGCATAAATTTCTACTAGAATTTGAGGATTTCATCTTCAGTTGCATAGGCCTCGATCAGTTTAGCTGTATTTGTCTTACTGTAAACTTTCCGGAGTCCTTGGGGCAGAGCAGAAGAATTTTTGTCATCATAATTTAAACTTGGGGTCACAATTACACCAGTCTCCCCCCTCCCAGCTAGCTATGCCTCTGTTTCACTCCACCTGCCGGGCTAAGGTGTCTTAAAACTAGAGTACATAACGTGGCAAAACGGACAGAAGAGTTCGAATAGTCTCTGAAGGCAATAGTTATGAAGGCAATATTCCATAAATTAAAGGCTTGCAGTTCAAGTCGTACAAAAGGATATAAAAAATAATGGCAGGCATTTAAGACAGTAAAACAATAAGCTTCAACAATAGCACTCCAGCAGTATATTCATAATGTTTTATATATCCATCACTACTACATACTTAAAAGTTCCCATTTAGGCTACTCCCACAGGGCAAATCCTGATACAGAGGGTCATTACACTGGTTTAAGGTCAACCTCTACTTTGCCTAAGAATGCGAGGAAGCCAAGAAAAAATTGGGTTGAAAAGTTCACATTGGCGGGAATTCTTAACGGGCGGTAGAAAAAATAGAATGACAAATATTGTGATTTTTCCTCAATTTCTTAACCATTGTTAACCGGAAAAGTGTTTTTTATTGCCCAGTAATTAGTATGCTGCTAAGAAACAAGGCTTCATTCAGTAAAATGTGGGGTGGGGTATAATTTTGAGCATTCAGCAGTTGCTAAAGTGTGGTACCATAAGACACCCCAGCCGCCAGGCTTCTGATTAAATAATAAATAAAGTAGATGTTCTTTCTTTTCGTCGCTACTTGCATGCACCCATCCTACTAACCCATCCTACTAGCCACTCGTTCTATTTATACTTTCAGTACAAGGACAATTCCATTCCGGTTTTAAAAGAAACCCATTTTTTTAGCTCTTTAATCTCTTTACCAGACCTGTATCTAAACCAGTGGCACACCCAAGGGGGAGGAACAAGGGGCTTGAGCCCCCGAAGGTCTTCAGTATTTTGTTTTATCAGATGAAAAAATTAACGTAATTGAGCTATAGTTTTCAACAGAGGTAAGGGGGGCCGGGAGAGAATTGCACTTTTTTAGAACATTACAAACTCACCATCAGAAAATGTAAAAATTTTATCAGACTTTTGTATAGCAAAAACTTGCAAGAAGTCTCCAAATACCATTTACAGGAGCTTACTTGCTGAGCCTGGGATGGGCAATTTCCGGTGATCTAGGGGGTATTTTTATCCAAAACTGGGGGCGTGAATGGGGCCATTCTCTCCAAGGGTAGATTTGCGATGAGCTGGGTCTCGGTCTTTTGTCTAAAGCGTCTGCATGTTACACATCGGAATTTTACTGTTTTAGCCAACTTTGTCGCACCTACAATCCAGTACCGACTTCTTACTTTGGCAATGGTTGTGGCTACACCATAGTGTCCCTGCTCATGCACATGCTGCACTACCAAGAAAGATATGTGGTGGTCCTTCGGCAAAAGCACTGGATGTCTCCTTTCATATGTGAAATGTGCATTATCAGCTCTTCCTCCCACATAGACAATTTTTTTTTTCATTTTCAAAGGGACTCAGTGACTTAAACTCTCCTCCTTTCTTTCTGTCGTGAAGTTGTTTCTGGGCCTGGACGATCCAATGACGTTCAGCCTCTGACAATTCTTCCGGTGATAACGGCCCACTGTCAGTATGGCGCTCGCCCTTCATATGTGCAATGAACCTGAACACATATGCCGTTACTCGGACCAATTTCCTCCATTAGGAGAACCTTTTGCAATCAATAGCCTCTTCTATTTCTCTGGTTATTAGAATGGATTTCGATTTCTTCATTTCTTTGTCAATTTTGCCAGAATCTGCTTTTGGAATAGCTCTTGACCACTCCTGTTCTGGGCGGTATAAGAACGCTGGTCCATTCTTCCAGTCACCTTGAAGTCCCCTGGTATCAATCCCTCTTGACAACTTGTCCGCCGCATTAAACTCACTTACCTGGTACATGACGCCAATCGGAAGGGTCAGTTCGACTCTGGATCTCAGAGACCCTGTTTGCCACAAATGATTTGTACTGTCTCGATTGACCCCGAATCCAAGACAGGGCGATGATACTATCGGTTAGAAATATAGCTCTGCCAAACTGCACTGACATTTCGTCTTCAATGGTACTATAGAGTCTTGATGCAATGACGGCAGCCTGCAACTCGAGGCGAGGGATGGACAGCATCTTAAGTGGCGCAACTCTGGACCTGGCTGCTATGAACCTCACAATGATCGTTTGATCATCTAGTTCCCATCTGATGAACACAACAGCCCCAAATGCCTCCTCTGAGGCATCGCAAAATATGATGAGATCAGCAAGTTTACTGGTACGTTCTGGCATTAGACATCTCTCAAATGACAAACCATCAAGGTCTTTCAGTTCCTTGTAGAACCTTTTCCATTCCTCCTTCCTTTCCTCTGGAAGGTCATCATCCCATTCACAACCAAGTTGCCAGAGTTTTTGCATCAGTGTCTTGCCTTTAATTAGAAGGGCGGCGGCAAGTCCAATGGGGTCAAACACCTTTGCTATTTCACTCAGCACCTTTCTCTTCGTTAGCATGTTTTTGTCCTGAATCTCTGCTGCGCTAACTTTTTACAGCAATAAATCCCTGTCAGGCTCCCATACTACACTTAGGACCTTCTGCTCTGATCCATCTTTAAACACTGGTAGGTTGTCTTGTTGTGGACGAGTGTCTCCATCTCTCAGATTTAGATTAGACACCCATTCCTTCACTTTGAAGCTACCCTTTTCTAAAACTTTGTCTACATCATTAATCAACTTCTTGGCTTCTTCTCGGCTACGGACGGACGTGCAGATGTCATCCATATAGGTGTTCTCATGTAGAACCCTCGCAGCTTCAGGATACTCCTTCGCCCCTTCCTCAGCTGTTCTCTTCAAAGCTGTTAACGCCATGGCCGGGGCCGGCTTGTCCCCAAATGTCACTACTTCCTTTACGTAAACATCAGGTTCTCTCTTTGTATCGTAGCTTCGCCAGAGAAACCTATGTACATGTTTGTCCCTCTCTGGAACAAGGACTTTATGGAACATTTTGCTTATGTCACCCGACACTGCAACTGGGCTCTGACGAAAACGAAGCAGTACATCAAATAAGTTGTTGAGGAGGTCTGGGCCCTTACTTAAGAAATCCTTTAGACACTGGCCTTTGAATATAGCTGAAGAGTTGAAAACCACCCTGACAGGTGTGCTTTTCTTCTCTGGTCTGAAGACTGGATGATGAGAGAGGTAATAAACCGGTCCCTTGTAATTTTCTATCTCCCTTTTGGTTAGTATTCTTGCAAACCATTCATTACCTTTCCTTCACCATTTCTCTCATTTGTTCGTCGCACAACACTGCATGACTTTCATCCTTCATCAGCCTTCTTTCAATGGATTGTAACTTCGCCATACATTGTCCTTTATTGTTGGTGAGCTCAGTAGGGTCCCTTTTCCATGGATATGGTACCATCCATCTGTTTCCCACCTTCTCACATGATCGCCACATTTCCTTGTAATCCTCCCTTTCAGCTAGTGTCAATTTCAACTTGTCGGTGGGTCTACAGTCACAGCTCTGCAATTTCACTCCCATCTCTTCAGTTGACCAAAACTTTGCCATATCTGCATTCTGTATCACATTAATATTCATCACTGTATGGGGGCCTCTACCATCTGATACTCCAAACATTACCCAACCAAGAGGCCATCTTCGGATTACGTAACCATCAACTTCTCTGGTTTCACCCACATGCATTTGGGAGTAATTTACCCCTATCAGCACATCTACAGCACCATCGCCTCGGTTCAGTGGTCTACCAACAACACTCTCCATTTTGCGTATAAACGTCGTACTTGATTGGCAGCACATCTGTAATTTCCGGCACACCAATTGCTGATAACATATAGTTTCCCTCACTTGTCCAAACTTGTACCTTGTACATCTTAGTCTGGTATATCTGGGTTGCACCTCCAAGAACGCCTATATCAACACTTATAGGTTTGCTTTTAAGGTTCAGTTGCTCTGCCACAGACTCTCGAATTAAAGAGACAGTTGCACCCGAATCTAACATTATAAACCCTTTCGTTTCTGTATCCTGGTTACCCATATTTGCTGTTAGGAATAGAACCGCAACACCGTCTTCCTCATTCTCAGACACTACACCCGAGAAATTCCTTCCTGCAGAAGTATCAATGGCTGAAGATGGATCAGGACTGGGGAAAGATGGCTGGTGTAGTAGAGGGTGATGGAAGGTCTTGAACCCTTCGATAGTGCACTCTTTACGCTTCCTGCATGTCTTCATAGAATGTCCCTTTCCTGCTATTTTCAGGCAACTAAAAGAGACGTGGCAGTCTTTTGCCTGCTTTAGCCTGTCAGCCACTGTGAGCTCCTGTATCCTCTCACATTGGTCGGGCCAGTGGTCTTTTGAGCCACATCCCCAACACTTTTTCCATTGATTGTCCCTTTCGCGATTATTCTGATTACTTTTCCGCTGTTGACTCAAGTTAACTTTGCCATGCCTATCAGCGGTGCTTCTGACTGATGCTGTGGCTCTCATCCTACCTTTCATTTCATCTGTCACAAAATTAAGAACATCCTTTAGGGAAGCTTCCTCAGACTGCTGTAGATGCCTGGTCCACACTTTCCTGTCACCAGGGGTCATCTTTTGTTCAATTATGGCCAGCATATGGTTGTTATCAAGTCTGATTCCTTTCCTACTTGCTTAAGAATATTATTACATCTTCTCACAAGATGAGCAAGCTCAGAGAATCTTGCATCTTCTCCCTCCTTCAACGGTCTGAATTTGGTGATATCTTGGGTTACGGCATCTGAAATTACTCTGGGATTCCCATATGTCATGTCTAGGTACTCCCAGCAGGCATTGTAGTCTGTACCAATGCCTCTTAACATCTCCAGCGGACGCCCAGTCAAACTTGTCCTCAGTATCGATACTGCATCTCTGGGTTCATACAGCTGGTCTATCATGTGCCTGAAGTCATCCTTAAATGTCCGGTATTCTCTGACATCACCAGTAAATATTGGCAACTTTGGTTTTTCAATCCTTGGCTTCAACCTTGTTTTGCCGGGCTTACTTGGTGTAGATTCATGTGTTGACTGATCTTCTGTCAATTGTCTGTTGCTTTGAATAATCGAACTGGATTCTGATGAATCTCCGTCTGTTTGTTGTTGAGGTGACTGAACTGGCTGTTTGGGTGCCTGATCCTGTTTTGGGGAACGACTGTCCTCGTTCTTTCTCGTCACTGCTTTTACTTTAGCTCTGATAGCTAAGAATTCATCTTGACAGCCCTCTAAGTACTCTTCCTCTTTATTATATTGGTCTGTATCTTCAATTGTTTCACAATATTCATCGTGTTTGTCTTGGAGCTCTGCATATGCCAATTCGAGTTTCTGGAAGCTTTCTAAAATTTCCTTCAAGGGCTCCTCTTGGTCTATTAGAGATTCAACAGTTCTCTTTTGACGAGTGAATCTGGCTCTACTCGTACGTCTCTTGATTTTCTTATTTTCCATCGTTCCGCACATTTCTCCTAGCAAATTGATTTTTTTGTGGCAAGGCGACGAAGGACAAGAAAGTTGTTTACACCCGATCTTTAATGTATGAAAGATCTTTATTGATCCTCATTCAATTTGCTGTGACCGGATGAAACAAATAAACATCTGACGGCAAACAAAGGCTAGCATCTGGCCAACATCTGGAATTCAGCTAAATCATGGATCCCTCTACAGCATTGTACATATCAAACAGTAACTTTGTCAATTAACCCCTATTTTGACATGTAAACATTTCGCTTATCGACAGTAACGCAAGTAACGATCTCGCCATCTTGGATACCTCTACCGGATGAGGGCGTTTGACTTCTTTTAAACTTCAAAACAAATTACGTTTTGCATGAAACAATATGCACAACCTGTATGGTTTGACTCCAGCAATATGCCAACATTTCATAATTATAAACTCTTGTAAGACCGCCAACAACTATATTGGAATTATCCCTTTTTTCAATGTTTACACAAGTTTAAAATTTTCTTCTTAAGCTACATTTTCCTTGCAACGGAAAACAATTCCTAACAGTATTTGTACCGCTCGTGCACATTTTGCATTTGCGTAGCCAGGAGTTTCCATGGGGGGGGGGGGGTTGCTGGGATGTATCCTTTAGAGGAATCCCTCTAAAGCTCTACAATATATATTGGCAAAGAAACAGAGGCATGTGAAAGGAACCCCCGATATTTCGCTGTCGATTTGCAGGAACCTTAAGCTCCGGCACCGGTCAGGAGAACAAAAACATGGGGGAAATGAGAATTGTGCGAGGCGAGCGACGGCGAGTTGATGTGGAATGGTAGTACTGTTTTACTCGTTGCCGTTCCACGTCATTTTACGTTGTGAACCGAGTATACAACTGTGAAGCATCGAGGTTTGTGTCAATTGAGACCTTCAAGAACAAATCTGATACACAGAGTATAGGCATAGCGCCTCAAATGTTTTAAAAACTCAAAGAAGAATCTACGCAGAATCTACGCCCATTTAAGGGGAAAAAAAACATATCAAACGGCTGGCCCCGATTAGAGATATCACGCATCACAACGTTAGGTCGTATTCAACCAGCCGCCAGTTGTGGTTTGCTCGAAGCTGCATAAAACAAAAACGTCACAACAACTTTGGGTTGGTCATGAGTTTGGCTAACAGTTACAAGCTAACGCTTACTATAGGCATGATAGCTCATCTAGACGCAAAGTCTATACCATTGAGCTATATATACGCCTATCGCGTAATGGCTCCATGGTTAGACACAGCATGGAGCTAGCTCTATGGACGCATGTTCATAGGCGTTAACAGCGGCGGGCCTGAAGGCTGCTTCTCCGCTCCCCAACCCACACCTCAACATCATGATGTTCGAGAAGAGAGTTTTGCCCTTTTCAGGCGACATATAGGCTTTTTTTTTCGGGCAAACAAGAAATAACATGTCAGTTCAAAGTGGCGCATCCCCTCGGTCCAACTGTACGTAGCTCATCTGAATTATGAACAGGTTACTTATTGGGGTTGTGGCTAAGCAGATCTCACATCGCGCGGAGAGCGCGGAAAACGGTTTACTGAAAATACAGACAGTGCTACCAAGTTTTGATCCGGGCTAGGGTACAGAATCTGCGCGGGCCCCTTCGAGTTATGGGCAAGAGGATGAAGGGGCTAAAACTCTCAGTACTACAACTCTAAAACATGGGAGGCCCCACAAAAAATTGGGGCCATGTTGAAAAATCTCCCTCAGCGAGAATGGAAACAGCGAGTGGGACACTTATAGGAACTTTTCCTATAAAAAATTGTACCGAAGCGGACAATTTTAATCTCGCTTTTAAACGCAGGTATCAATAGTCTTTTATTCAGACTTTCTTCTAAGGATGGTCACGCCATATCGATAACTGATCCTAGTTTGTCTCACAATAAACTGTTCTGCTACCATCATATAACTTTTTTTATTTCTTCGAAAGTCAATCCGATTTTTGCACGCGTGCCCGATAAAAGTTGTTTACCGATGTGACGTTACGAAAAAAATTGTTTATATTTCATTTTCGTAGTCTTCAGATACAAATCATATATTTACACAGGTTGGCAAAGTTTTGTTTCTTTCCGATCAGGGATGGAGAAGATTTTAACTAGAACTCGCGAAAATCGGACCCTAATCCTATCCGAAATCATTCTAGTGTGACCTGCACTTAACACGATATCTCAAGAACGGAAACAACGACAGTTCTCAAATTTAGTACATACATGCCCCATATAGAGAGAAAGAATCAGATTGTTTTTTTTTTGTGAAGGTCAAAGGTCGTTTGGGGTCACCGGGGTCAAGCTCCGAAAATCTTAATAACATGATATCTCCATATAGGAAGCTTGGATAAATTTCATACTTGTTATGTATGTGTGTCATAGTAAGGCAAGGAACCCTGTTTTCTTTGGTGGAGGTCAAAGTTCATCTGGGGTCATTAGGGTCAAACTGTAAAAACCTTGTTACACAATATCTCAAGGTAGAAAGCGTGGAGATATTTCATACTTGGTATGTAGATGTGTTATGATGAAAGAAAGAAACCTATTGTTTTTGTTTGAAGTAAAAGTTCATGTGGGGTCACCGGGGGTCAAAATCTGAAAACCTTGTTAACACGATATCTTAAGGTAGGAGCTTGAATAAATGCATACTTGGTATGTATGTGTGTTATAGTAAGAGAAAGAACCCTGTTGTCTTTGTTGGAGATCAAACTTCATTTGGGGTCGTTGGGGTCAAACTCTGAAAGCCTTATTTACACAACACCTCAAGGTAGAAAGCTTGGATATATTTCATACTTGGTATGTAGATGTATTATGATGAGAGAAAGAAACCTATTATTTTTGTTGGAGGTCAAAGGTCATCTGGGCTCACTTGTGGTCAAACTCTGAAAACCTTGTTAACACGATATCTCGAGATAGGAAGATTGAAAAAATTGCATACGTAGTATGTAGACACGTTGTGCTAAGAGGAAGAACCCTATTGTTTCTGGTAAAGATCAAAAGTCATCGGGTCACCGGAGGTCAAGAATCTAAGTATCAAGAATTTTCAAGGTCAAATACGAACACAAAACTGTATTTTTCCAACACATAAAGATTGCATTTGACCACTGATTGAAAAAAATGGGACATCAAAAAAAAAAAACCCCGTTTGAAATGTTGGTCTGTTCTGCTAAATGATTTTCTTACCTTATCAACTTTACCTTAGAAACGTATGAAAGCAAAAGTTTACTAAAGTTGACAGAAATTCGAACTCTGAAAACAAAAATTTACCCCTCCCTCCAACTATTAATGGCCACTCTTAGTCCAGCAGCCGTTTCAAGCGTATATATATATATACATATATATTATATGAGAAAAATCCACGTATGCTCCATGTAATATAACAAACAATAAAACACATTCCAAAGATGACATAATAAGAGCACAGATACGATAAAAACAGCGTATATTTCGGACACTCCTGTGTCCTTCCTCAGCGCAAAATGGCAAGTGAAAAATTACAGCATTTTTCAAACTTAACGGAAAAAACAAGTACATACCAAAACAAATGATAGACAAGCAGGTTTAGTTGACCTTGGCAGCTTGGGAAGGGTTATTAATTACAAAGGGGAAGTCACTTAAGATGCCAAGGTCCTTGTTCAGGCCCCTAATATGAGTTGACAGTTTAACGACCCACTTGCTCTCAGATTTGAGGCGTTCGTTGACAGATTGGTAATTTGAACCGAGCAAAATACACTTTAGATTTGAAATGGAATGATTCGGTTCACCACAGAAATGTTTAGCAACGGGGAAATTAACAGATTTATCCTGAATAGTCTTCTTATGGTTATTGAATCTAAATCTGAATTTATTGCTTGTCTGCCCGACATAGTTGCCTTTGTCGCATATATTACAAAGGAGTAAGTAAACCACATTGGGTGTATCGCAGTCAAGGGGAGGAGGACGAACAATGCACTTTGTGCCGGGAGGGGTAAATTCTTTGTCTGTAATAATAAAATGACAGACCTGACACCTCGGTTTGCTACATTTTGCGTTGCCTATGTTACGGGCACCAAGCAGTCGGGAAGATGTGAGTAATGTTTTGAGACTGGGGGGCTGACGTCTGGCAGTTAAAGGGGGGTCATTGAATAACTCAGATATAGAAGAATCAGACTTAAAATACTGTAATCTGAACGTATGGTTTTATGTAGCCGTTCAGTTTTGGGAGAATAATCAAAGACAAGGGGGATTCGAGAATTTTCAACCTTTGGTTTATAAGTCAGAAGTTTGTCACGTGGGTAAACAGAGGCCTTACGTATTCCTTCCTTGATAATGAAAAGGGGATAATTGTTGTTAAGAAAATATCCAACAAGATTGCATACGTGCTTGTCGTATTCAGACTGAGAAGAGCAGATACGTCTTATTCTAAGACATTGTGAAAAAACAATAGCGCGTTTAACGCTAATATGATGGGAGCTGAAAAAATTAAGGTAACCGTGAGTGTCGGTAGGTTTACAAAAAAGCGTGGTCGCTATGGAACTGTTGCCTAATTTGACCAGCACATCAAGAAATGAGATTTCCGTCTCGGAGTAATCAAAAGTGAACTTAATGGAAGAGTGAAAGTTATTACAAAACGAAAAAAAGTCATTTAACGAAGGTAAGCCATGTGGCCATAAGAAGAAAATGTCGTCAATATATATATATATATATATATATATATATATATATATATATATATATATATATATATATATATATATATAGGTCGATAAAGGTTGTAAAAAGTGCTTAAAGTTTGCGGAAAATTCCACGACGTTTCGAGTATAGACTCTTCATCAGGTGGCAAAGAAATGCAACTGAACAACAAAGAAGTAGAAATAGAGAAGAAACACATTGAAGAAAGGCACGAACAAACCGCTCGCACAGAACGAACACGGTGTGAAAAAGCGAAAGAAGGCTGAAAAAAAAAACTGGTAAAAAGTAATGAAAAGGGGAATAGGTTAAAAAAGGTCCATTGTAATGTTAAGACCGTGTGGGGAGAGGGTCCCGAGTTTCATGATAAGCCGAT
The DNA here is from genome assembly GCA_029531755.1 of Holothuria leucospilota. Lineage (NCBI taxonomy): Eukaryota > Metazoa > Echinodermata > Holothuroidea > Aspidochirotida > Holothuriidae > Holothuria > Holothuria leucospilota. The sequence continues at coordinate 129,503 of JAIZAY010000081.1, forward strand.
TTTCGGCGGTCTGACGATCACGGTCAGAACCTCTGCACATTAAGGCTGCGGTGACGGCCAAGTCTTTAACTGAGCACGGTGATGGGGGTTGAAATGTGTGGCGACCGGATAACCTTGAAGGTTTTGTTTGATGGACCTGAGGTGTTCAGTGATTCGGTCAGCCAGGCGACGTTTGGTCTCTCCCACCTACAGGCAATTGCAACGTCCACAAACTAAAATGTAAACCAAGTTTGTGGAAGTGCAGGTAAAGTGTTGGTTCACACTGAATCTGTTGCCGTTAGAACCCAAAATATTAATGAGTGTGTTCTTGCCAACCACTGGGCATGTGTTTTACCTACAAAGAACATTTCCAAGCACTTAGTTCGGGCTTCCCATCCACAACAACCAACTGACAACACCCCAGGCACATTTCCCTGTGGTCGTAGTAGGTGCAACATATATATATATATATATATATATATATATATGTGTGTGTATATATATGTATATATATATATATATATATATATATATATATATATATATATATATATATATATATATATGTCGCTAAGACGTCACGAAGTTGCTTATCTACTGCAGCGTAGATGGGGTAAAAGAAATTAACAATTCTCAATGCATTGGTGTTACCATTTTATCGCGCATATAAATGGCACCTGCCATATGAAATCCTTTCTACATCTCCCCTTTTGTAAATGGTTTAATTTAACCCCTTAAGACAGGGTGAAATAATCACAAGTAGGTGGAGTTGGCTTGGTTGTTGAGTGTTCTGCCTTACACATTAGAGGTCCCTGGATTAAATCCCGGTGGAACCACTTGGAAATTTCTCGGGACTAAAATTTATTCGTTCGACATAGCTGTTCACAGTGGTCCCGAGGGGGTTTAAAGTGGTGGATTTAATTGGGTACCTCATTGTCCGTTTCAAGAAGTTGTCCCACTCAGGAAGTTGTGAGATTTGCTTGATCCAGCTTGTCGAGCAGTCGTGCGGAGCAAGGAACCTCCCCCCTCCCAACCTTTGGGAAAGTGGATGAAGACTGGGGATACACTGACGCCCGTCGGATGGGGACGTTAAATAGTGGTCCTGGAGGTAGGACTGGGGGCGATTAGTACACGCCTGCCTCGTTAACCTCTGAGCACTGGTCGAAAAGAGAGGGCGAATCTCGTCGGTGTTCATCCACGCTCATTCTGGTATAGAGTCTTCGATGAGCAAACTGGCTTAATGACCAACCAACGTTAAACTAAGCAATTTTAAATCAATGATGAGCAGGGCATTGAGGCATGTTTAAAATTGAATTAGAAGAATATTTTCAATTTTGACCTTATTATCAATTGAAAGGTTAGAGCCTGTATATTTCATATGACGTCGTATTTGCATGCTCACTGATATACAAATTTATGTAAGTAACGTCATATCTTATTTCTTTTCTTTTTTTTTTCGTATTATTTTTCTTCATCTTTTTTGGAGCAAGGGTGAATGATATGATTTTGTTTTCTTTTTGGTCATGTTTTCACAGAATCCTCTCTTCACTATACGGTGACGGTAAAGGGACACGCGAGATGTAGAGCTACCGATAAAATTTTGATTTTATTCGAGATACCGACTGACGCAAACTCGACATTTCGGAAAAAATTGTCAGATTGTCGTGATGTCGTGTTTCGTAAAACTCGATAATCGGCATTTTTTTTTTGAAATACCGACGTACGCAAACACGGCCTCATGGCAATGTGACAAATTTTTGCGAGATGACGAGTTTGCGTAAATCGGTATATCGACAAATATCATAATTTTGTCGAGATAACAAGCTATTCAAACACGGTAGCTCTACATCTTACGGCTACCGTACTTCACTAATACCAAAGTTTGTCCCAGTCGGACTTATTTATGACCGAGATAGACTCAATTTTGATCCGCCCCTGTCTATGTAATTTCTATTGACTCATACACAAACATTTATGCAACTTCCCCCTAATCCACATTCTATAGCTCCATACAAAGCCTGCACAGTCTCTACTATGTAAACCTCTAGTCAGGGTAACCCTGTCTCGAAGTAATGTGTTTACAATTGGTCTTTTCACTTATACTTTGACGTCAGGGAGCATTTTGAACTGATTTTCACTTCCAGTGAAGGTGGAGTTGCAAGTAGCTTTTCAAGTACGTAGAAACAGGCACTGGAAACTAAACGAGAACCCCAAACAAAAACCTGTCGGATCACGAACACAATGCCAAACAAACTAAGGTGGAGTTGCAAGTGTAAATGTACATATTACTAGCAGCGATATATTGCTATTGGTCAGCCGAAGAGTTTAACAAATAATTGTTATTGTAAAAGGTTTGAATAACGGTGACGTCCAGCTTCGCCGTAACAAACTGATCCAGAATATTGTCGATGTTTGATGATGGAGGCGTTAGGGGTACAGTAAGGTATGTAGCAAGGGCTATCTCATTACAGTTTTGGCACCTTGAGCTTGAGGAGGATGGATCGGGCGATCGCCCGATCCATCCTCGTAAAGGGAATACCAACGACATCCCCTAGGTCGATCGCCCGATCCATCCTCGTAAAGGGAATACCAACGACATCCCCTAGGTCGTCTGGGAAATTCCATACATACCAAACTCTCAAGTATTCTACTCACCGTACAAACTCCCCTGGTTCTTTTTTCCAATGAAGCGGGGTTTGAAGATGGTCTAGTGACAATTAGTTGGGTGATATGTAGGGTAGGTTTATCTACTTAGCCTCTTTTACACATTTTGCATTACAATTTAATTGACTGAGACAGTTATAGTTTCGACAAAACCGTTAAGTACAACTTACTCAACTTTCAGGTTTCAGCGAAGCTCACTACATGCTCCCAGTTGGTAGTTCCACACTGACATGATGGTAAGCTGTTTAGATATACGACTCAAAACTAACCCGAATGAAGTCACGGAAATTTGTCTCTCTGAAACTCTCTGACGGTGTACAGAGCTAAACATATCCCACCACAGACTAACTAAAGTTCTACCAACTAATTTTCCAATCCTGCCAAGTCATTGCTTCAGCGTTGCGAAGGTGAAATCGTAACATGAGCTTGGGTTGTCTTCCTGATTATACTGCTGTCGTTACTCACATGTACTATGCACAACACAGTTCACTGTAAGTTGCACTGTGCTTATGCACACAATTCCACTGCAACAGTGGCGGTAGGAAAATTGGAAAAGGTCGAGGGGGTAAGGTCATAAGCTGTAACCCACGACAACAGGTTGACCTTCTTAGCAGGTGTGTGTATTGCGGTATTTGTAGGGACGCGTTTTCAATTACAAGAGAACAATGATCTGCTTGGCAGGCTTTTACGAGATGGGTTTCATTTGAAGTTTTCCGGATTTGGTGTGGGATTTAAGCTATGTTAACGAAATTTTGGTCAAAACTCTCCGTTGAAAGCTTCATCAGTAACTTTACTTGCCACTAAGACCGTTTTAAGATGAAAATTTAGGAGAGGAATCGGATCTTATGTTTCAAAATTTTTGACGAAAAGTCTCAGTGGTGGTTTTAACCACAAAAATGTCATTTTACTCTCAAGGTAAGTGGTGATTAGCGATGTCCTAACCGCCAAGGCAGAGATTCTCTAATGTTCCTTTCATGTGCTTAACTTATCGGTAAGATTTGGATTCAACGAAAAAATATACGTTGTTTTGGTACAAGAGAAACTTGTTTTACATCCACGTTTTTCACTGGCTTTAAAGTCGCAACTTCATGAATATTCATAAAAAATGAGCTTTCATATCCCTCATTGGCCCTGAACGATTTTTGGGGTAAGCAAGTGAGATTCATTCGCCTTTTACTCCCTGACGTCGAGGTATAAGTGAAATGACCAAATATAAACACGTTATCACACGGCAGGGTTACCCTGACTACTATAGCTTTAATGCTTGGCTGAATGGTAGTTAGGGCATAGCTAGCTCCTATAAAGGGACTTTTTGTTCCAGGCTATGGATTTTGGTCAAGAAAAAGTTTTTCCCATTTGGGGGCAAATTTCGTCTATATATTAGCACCCACTCAAAATATAATTAGAAAGACGTTTTTTCTCTTTGCTTTGGTACTTAAACCAAGCCTTTACCATAACGCAAAAAAAATGTAAAAGTGTTTGAAGTACCCTTTCAGAGATTACTCATTTTAAAAAAATACCCATTATTGAAGAATTGGGCAAGCTCCTTAAGAAATTAATAGTTAATGTTGTCCCATATTAAGAAGACAGAATTTCATTATTTTAAATAAAAAGGGGGCTCTTCAGAAAAGAAAATTCCGTCCATGTATTGCCCTTTCTAAAACGGAGAAATACATGCCTTTCACACATATTGAAAATCCTTACCTGTTGTCATAAATCTTGGTGGAACTCCGAAGCTGCCACACTAACTGCTCTATGGTGGAAATGATGCTTTGTCGCATGTATATGTTCTTTGTAATGATTGGTGAGATCTTCAAAGAAATCTCTTGAAATACACTCCACGTTACAACAAAGTGCATTCCAGATCTAGTAGTTGTATTTTTGTGGGGCAGGTTTTAAAACCTCTTGTCTTTGACGAGGACCCTTAGCCCAGACTAACTGTTGAAGCGGGTGGGGGAAAGGTCTCTGAAATTAATGGATCGATCCATCAAAACAACTTTAAAGTTTAAAATGTAAGTTTTTACTTATGTTATAACTTCATTTTTAAAAGTGAGGATGCAATGTAAGCAGTATTAGCAGTGAGGTATAGATTTCAATACAACATCAGCACGGGTGTGTATGTGACTTTATTGGAATGGGCAAGCTTCTTTCATAAAATATCGCCAAAGGACAACATGATAAGAGGCTCTCATCCTGTTTTACTGGATTTTGCGTTATATTTCTGTGGTCTGTCGTAAATAATGTAACAAAATAAATGTTACATATATATCACCGTAAGTAAAGAGTCTTAATCTCACCCCAAACAAAAAATTATTCCTACTAAGTTTACTTTTAGCCCCTCCTCCCATTTAGACCAAAAAGACCTGCAGTATAGTACACCTCCAAGATAGCCTGGTATGAGTTTAATTTGCTCGAAACCTTAAATATTGGCACACAGTGACTGTGTGCAAGCTTAATTTGGGACTCATCTGACTGCACAACTCAGCGGTGACCAACCAGAGCGAAGCTATGTTGTTTAAGTAGATGTCAAAATGCAGTCATTAACTTTATTTATAACTCGAAGGTTATTCATAAATTTTTCGGGGCAGGGAATATGGAGGGATACCATATCCCCTTAAAGCCTGGTAGACGGAGTGTATTGTAGTATGACCACTACAGTCTCTCCAGTTTACTTATGGCCCAGACCCAAACAGGTTTGAATATACTTTACTGTTGATGGATCAATGCCAGTTTTTTTTCAATTATCAGTAACTGGGGGGCCGAACCTGCGGTAACCCTAACAGTACTGGAAGATTAAAGAAAAGCAAACACTAGAGAATGAAGAACACAGCCTTCTTATAAGTTTATAATGATTTTTTTAACATTACTACCCTTTTGATAATTGGTTTTTTTTTTCGACGTTGTTGAATTTATTCAGAAAACGGATGCACCACCTGACGACAGTATATTTCTACTATCAATCACATCTTGACATGCTTTGTTTTCAGCGACTAGAGTGGTCTACACAACATGTAATAAGAGTGATGACAGACGATGACTACCAGGAGGAGGTAAGGTCAAATGTGTATTGTATCACTACAGACTGAACTGTGTCTAATGTTGAAAAAGACAGACACTTATCACTCCAAGTACATTTTTGGTTTGTTGGATATCAAAATTCTCAGTTGTTTGAGTGCTCTTTGATCGACATCAAAGTTTGAAGACCTAAATGATGCGTGGAACCTAACATTTCACAATGCCAAGAGTGTTCTGATTGTACATTTGCTGTCTTGTATGCTCACCAGGACAAAGCTTTAAGCAATAAACTAAGTTTGTGTCTACGTACACAAGGAGGAACTTAGGATAGTTTTTGAGAGGAGCTAAGAGTAATATAGCTTGGAGAATTGGAATTAGACTTGAAGACGAAATTTGCTTTTTTAGGCTTTACAGCAAAAGGGTCGTCAGAATAGCGGGTGGCTGAACTGCAGTTTCAAATGATTACAGTCTGAAGGTGATTTGTTTTATAACGTCCAAAATTTCCTATATAATACCAAGCATTGTTCTTCAGTGCTTAAGTTTAAATTTACGAAGAATGTGTTAACATTGGAACTTTTTTAGCGTTCTGAGATAGAGGTGAGTGTTATAAGTTAGTAAATGAAGAGAGGTTCATAAAGAAAATTTAGATTATTACTTTTTTGATGATACACTAAAACATTGAGTTATATTTGTTGCAGATATAGTTATGTTAGTCTTATCAGAAGCGTGTTAAAAGTAGGGAGGTCCATACCTCACCTCGAAATCCTGCACTGAGTCTTATAAGTCGGAAAATATACAACTGTCTTAAAGTAAATGGCATGAGTCTCTGAAATCGACATTCTTACGTCATCAAAGTTAATTTCACGAGAAAATGACACCTTTACTTGTATCTGTCAGTAATTACGTCGTTTTACTGTCGGCACTAAAGAAACAATGATCAAATCCGATTGCATTTCCGTCTTGGTTAATTTTAGTTTCTCTTTTGTTCATATGTTTATGTATCTAATGTAAAACGTAAGTTTTCTTCTCAAAGATGAACTTTCTGTAGGTAGTTCGCAATCGATGCGTTTACCTGGAGAAAAGCGAAATTATGCGTAACGAAATTGCATTCGCCAGGTGCAGAAGTAATACTACTCAGTTTTTAAATAAACCTAACGCTAACGATAGATCAGCGGCGGATCCGTGATTTGCAAGCAGGGGTCAAACTCTCCGACGGAGAGGGGGGGGGGGTCTTTGATAACGGCGACGGGTTGACGGAAAAGTGATGAAGCCAAACTTTTTGGCGCAAAGGGTTCGTCAAAAACTTTGAGCCTTATTTGAGAAATAAAATATAAAAGTTTTGGGTTGTTATCCTAAAAATTTTGAAAATAATTGGGGTTTTTAGTGAAGAAAATTTAAAAGGTTGGTTGAAATTTAAAATTAAAGGGTTATTATTGATTAGTTACCTCCTGGAGAGCAGACACAGGTTAACTGTTTGGGCGACTGGGTGGCCGTAGGGGATCAAATACTTAATCATACTTTCTAAGGCTCTCCCCACAAGGGGACAGGCATACCGACGGTGAGGGCAATGGTTCCTCCATCCAGCCTTGCAACACTCCTGTAACAGTTTCTTAGCCAGACAGGGTACTGAAAGGGGACGAAATAGCTTCAGGGAGGACAAAATATATTTTAAGGTGCCAAAATATGTTAATATGAATAGACGTTTTGTTCGCAAAAATTTTCAAGGGCACATACCCTCTTTGAGTTCTGGCTTCATAAGTCATTGAAAAAGGCCGAGTTTTCATAACCCAATTTCTGACTTTAATTATAAATGCGGCGTTATATATTTTTCTTGTGGAACTCATGGTGAAAATAAGTAAGTACCCTGCACCTGGGGGAATGGAATTCTTGAGGTAATGAAATATTTTACAGTTAGTTTATGTCACATCAAATTGGTTTGGTTGTGGGTACCCTGACCAGCGCTCACTAGTTATATGTGGCGAAATAAACTGCCAACGAAAAATAATATACGAATGTAAATTATCAAAAATTAAACACTGATGCAGTCAAACGGTACGTATTGACATTTTACGTGGATACATTTCTTCAATTAAGTTGTATTAGAAGTACTTGGAAAAAATCCCAAGATTCCTATAGTTAAATGCCGTGTTGCTATAGTGATAAGTCGTGAATACAATGACATAGACTACTTTAGTTGAACGTAACCGTGCAGCACCTTTAGGTATAGTGATGTATTTTGTTCGAAGAAGCAGTCTGTTATTAGCTCAGCTAAAATATTCAGCTGAGCTATAGCTTTCGTAAGCGGCAAATGTATGGCATTTTGCTGTTTCTTCATAGATTTGACTGTTTGACTGGCGTGTAGGTGAGGAAAATATCTTAATTATGCAACCATTTTAAAAAATATGAACGTTGACCTTTTTGATTTAAATGTGCTGAAACGTTTCATATAGATGGTTTGAATAGTGCAGGGACGACGCTAGAGGGGGGTGTGGGGATGTGACACCCAGGGTTGTTATCGTTACACTTTGAAGGTAACTCGTTGTAGTTACAGTTATTTCAATAAAATTGTAACTCGTTACAGTTACTACTTACAATGTTGAAAAAGTAACTAGTTACAGTTACTTTTGACTGAAAAGTTACTAGCTACATTTCAAAAGTAACTAGTTTCTTCAAGGTGAATATACTGTACCTCGGTACCTGCAATGGAAGGGGGCATAATTAGATAGTAAGAAAATGGCACATGAGACGACCGACATCTCATTTGTGCCGGTTGTCCTTAGGGGTTCCCCAAAGAAAGTCAGTGGTGCTAGCTGATCTTTAACGGGCATTCTCGCAGAGGCTCCTAACGCTCGTCATGAAGCAGCGAATCATGATACTGTGTCGGAGCTTACGCAAACTATTTGTCAGAGGAATATGGTTATAACCAAAACTTTTCCAGTTACGACAGTACTTCTATGAGGGTGGAAATAGTTATACACCCATCACACAGTCGGCTAATTTAGAGAGGTTAGCGGCTATGCCGGAAAGGAGAGCGTTGTTTCAGCAGTAATTAAAGTCTTCATCCCTCAAGGGCATATATATGGTATAATACGAGGATGAATACATTTGTTAACAGTAAAATTTTAAAACCTCACCGCTAAGGTTGGGCTAAGTAATACTTCCGCATAAATTTCAAGTTTCACATTGTATCGATATGAAACAATGCATAAAAATGGTGATACTATGTAGTTTATAAATGCAGACCATGTGCCCTTTACAATAGGTAAAGCTTTAAGTCGGACACTTCTCTTCTCTTTCAATTAGCTTTGTTAGCCTAGGATACTTTTAACGCCATTGACCATTCCAATATTCTGCTGTTTTTTATAGTAAACTTTCTATTATTCCAGTGTAAGGAGTTACGAACATTGAAAAGAATATGATATAGCCTAAATTCATACGTTTGATTCATCAAATAACCATACATGTTAAATTAGATACATAAATGTTAAATTAGATACATAAATGGATTCACGGGTTTACCGACGCTTGGCACCGTATAATTTAGTGGGAGTTGGCTCCAACGTACGAGTCCAGATTCGGTTAGCTTAACGCTGGTCTCAAGAGCGTTTTTCTAGATTAGGGATTTGCCCGAAATAGAAGGTTCCGGAATCAAAATTTTCACGGAATGTGATTCAACTGGACTTGGACTCGGACTCGGAGTTCATTCCAGCTGAGTTCTCAAATATGAAAGTTACATTAAACTTGTTTAAAGTTCCATTTGTGCACAATGTATAGATGTAAAGTATTGTCACACACAATCAACTAAATTACTGAGGAGACCAGGCTGTGGAAGTGAATACAAACAGACAAACGATGACTTTATTAATGGTGGACATGTACGATAGAATTCAAACATCTGTATGTTTGATATGCGATACACTGGCAAAAAGACATGTCTCGGAATTGGTGCCATTGGAATCAGAACTGGCAGGAATTTGAGGGATACGTACCATGCTCGGAAAGATTAGGGAATCTACAATCGGAGTTAGCTCCGACTCGAATAGGGTGGACTCGGGTCCAGCCCTAACATCTAAAGAGGCAATGATTAAACTTCAAAGGAATGCCTATGGGCCGACTCCTATCTCACGGTGCACTTTCTTCACTCTGTCCTCTAAAGGACAATATGAGTAAACTAAGGACCAGCTGACTTTACTTAGTATATATACATTACTATACAAAGTCAGCTGGGCCTTAGAGGACCGTTCAGTATTTTTCAACTAATCGCACAAAGATTCGGTCTCATGGATAATAAGCATTGATCTGTCTAATAAGTAATTTGACACACAAATCAATTTTAAACTTAGATCAATAGACAATCAAGTGACCCTGTAAGCCTGCAGTATGTGCATCTAATATCAACTTCTGATTCAAATCGTGAATAAAATTTGATGTTGGTGAGGGCGACGTCGATAATAGCGATGAATGATAAATATATCGAAAATAATTTTACAGTTTACTACCAAAGTGTCATTAATTGAAAATTTTCTGTTACTACTTCGAGTAAAACGCAATTTGTGGTCATTTTGACTATTTGTAACGGTAAAGTAACGGGACGCAAATGTAACGCCGTTACAGTTACTTTTACACAGAATTGTAACTAGTTACTTGCTCCGTTACTGAAATGCAAATGTAAGTCGTTACAGGGTTCCATTAAACAAAATGTAACTCGTTACAGTAACGGCGTTACTTGTAACTCGTTACTTCCCAACCCTAGTGACACTCCCCTCACCCAAGATCCACGCAGTCGGCAAAATCCTGCACTAGTCGGCAAAATGAAGGAAAGAGGGAAGTGAAAACGACGGAAAGTTAGAGGGAAGAAGAAAGAGGGACAAAAAAGAGAGAAGAAAGAGGAAAGAGAGGAGGGAGAAAAGGGTCATTTCTGCAACAAAACCCCAAATTTTCGGTATGTTTTGCCCACTCCTCCTTAGTTTCGTTACTAATAGCTAAATATAGAACAAACCCTTTCCATATTATCAAGTAACTGAAATAGAATTTATCGTTTTATGTAAATGCCGAGAATCTCATCTCATTTCGCTGAACTAAGTTAATGTTCTCTTGAGTCTGTCACAGTTAAGATTTCGGGAATAACCTTAGATCGGGGGGAACTATTTTCCTCTAGTTTATACAAAATTTTATGCAATATATGGCCCGAAATGGCATGGTATAGTACACAGGTTTTCCTCAAATCTCCCCTCACTAACGGCATCGGGGCTGTCAAGGCTTCGGGTCGTTGCCCCCCCCCCCCGTTGGGCAAATCCTGGCGCCACACAGAAAATAAAAAGTGAGTAAGTATCCTAAAACTGAGTCAATTTGTCCCCATCATGACTCACTTTATATAAAGTGAGTCACTATGGGGGTCACTATGGGGACAAATGGACTCAGTTTTAGGATAGTAATTCAGTTTTTATTTTCTGTGCACCCGTACTGGGCCACTTCCGGTTGGACTAAGGTTCTCAGCTCTAACTGCACTCTTATCAACACTTTCAGTCGGCATTTGTTTCTTCTCAGTCGGCAAATACGGTACCGCCCGCCCCCCCCCCCCCATGATAAATGCTCTGGCGACGCCCCTGGAATAGTGCTGAACTGAAGTTATATTTCCGAGTTGTTTTCGTTAACATTTGAGGGCCCAAAACAGTATTTTGTGTAAAAAAGATGTACGTTCAAAACACTACTATTCACATTTAGATTTACAGGACGTCAAGACTCCCAGTTGTTATCATTTGAGGGCCCAAAACAGTGCTTTGTGTATACAAAGACCTTACGTACAAAAGTATACTGTGCACCCCCCCCCCCCCAGTTACAGTCCTGTTGAAGCCTCAACGAAGCTACCAAAGGAATAATAAGGCGGGACAGTAAAGTATTGTGCCATCGGCATACGTAAAGCCACCGATCAACCGCTGTCAATATCATTCAAGACAGCTTTGTCCCCAGTATAGCTGCGGTGCTGGTACGATATCCAGTCTTTAAAAACATCTGTGCAGTATATAATACTAATTTTGTGTACCATATTTAGTCTTTCAGTGCTTCAGTAGCTCAATAAATACTCGTTTCCTTACATACATACTTATATATTTGTTTTTTTAACGTACGTATTGACAACTTGAGTAAAGACTCAGCCGAAATACTGGCTGCACACTTTTCCATGATCTAGGATAAGCTGAGCTACGGCAACGTTATTGCTCTTGTATTTTCTGCGTAGCAGGCTGTACGGCACATTCCTCGTTCTGTCAGTCTGGGGCAAGAGTCCACTCCGCGGGGTACCTGTTTCACTGTTTTATCGACGGTTATCTTCTTTGTTGTCTCACCTACAAACTCACAAGTATGTGACAGACGATGAGACTCATCTTAAAAATAAAAGAAAAATATAAAAAAAAAACGTCCTGATAATAATGACTAGAACACTTTGTCAAAAGTCCCCTCAACTTTTTAGCGAAGAACCGAAGGGCGAAAAATATATTTATACCCCCGAGGGAGTTCTGCTTCACAAAGGAGCTAAGTGCCCTGAAGGGACACTAAGACTTAACATGACCAACTTTTTAGCGTTCACAACTCTAGATCAAGGGTTTGTCATGTGTGGCCCCGTTCAAGACTTTTTTGTAAAGAATTGATAGTGCACATGACTTTAGCCAAAAGACTAAGAAGCGATGACTAGAGTAAGGTCAGCCTTTCATTCAGTATGCAATGAAATGTTGCCAGAATGAGAATCAACAGACTGGGATGGTATATTTCCCACTTTCTGAAGGATGAACACTGAATCCACATATGTTTCCAAGCTGTTTTAATCTTCCGTCACTTTCCTCTTTTCATTCGTATTGACGCCTCAATTTTCAGGGAAAGATATAGATATACAATGTCCTGAACCTTTTTAGTTGAGAAATGAAAGTGTCTCAAAGTATTGCCCGAATACAGCTTATGTCATACAAACTCGGACTTCGTGCTCGCTGTCACTATGGGTGCACTGGGGATCCCCACCGTGGCACTTTCCCCTTTCCCTGCCCCCTCGATTTATTTTAGATGTGCACCTGGTAACTCTCTAAACAACAAATAAACAAAAGCTAGCCTGCGTTGTATACTGTAAGAAAACGAAAAGTTCTTCATTTCCACATAAGGAAAGTTGACAGAACAAGTCTCTTTCTAGGACACTAAAGCTCACCTGTTAAAACCGCTACAAGCAAGTCTTACTTCCACTTTGTACGATCGCAAGAATGGTTTGATAGCTTTTCGTTGAACCTTGTGCCCCTTCCATGTCTGTGATATCTTGTGGTTGAAGTTTCAGATTTTTGCATGCAGTGGGAGGTAATCGACAGGACCTTTCGTTGAAAATTCGGGTGAAAATAATTGGGCCCGCATTTGACTGGACACAGTGAATGTACCACAGACCATTCGCAATACCTGTCGCTAGGGAAGACATATTTCTCAGGAAAACAATCTTTACGATAGATAAATAAAAAAAATCGATGAAAATAGGCTTACATAGCATAGATACATCACTGTGCAAATAATCAGTGCAAGATTGGTCATAAACCTGAATTACTTGCTTATACAATACCTGGTGTTTTATCAACAGGTGAGGCAGTGCGAAGAATACAAGAACAGAAACAAGGTACTGTACATTTTGTTACAGTCGATAAAGTACACACTTCGTAATTTCTAAGAAAACCTTTCTGAGGGAAAGAGCGTAATGTTATTGTACACGTCGAATATTTTATAAGTCGGAGGATTTAAGGTAACGTAATGTTATATCGTAACCAAGTTTTGAACATTCAATAAAAGTGTAAACACCATTTGATAAAACTTAAGGACTAGGGCAAGCAAAAGCAAGTTTACAATGATGATATCTAGCCCATTTATGCGGTTATGTATAACGCAAAACTTTCATAATATTATACCATGACAATGTGGCCACCGAAATCTGCCTCAGAATTAAGACTTGAAGAGCACCTAAAACCTAAAATTACAAGAATAGATATTTTGGACCTTAGAAGGCGAATTTCATTCATCCAACAGCCATTTTCTTTTCCTGAGTTATAAAATGTTGAAATTTGTTCACTTAAGTTGAATTAATCGATTGCACAAAATTTTTTGATGAACTTCTTGCAAGTTCAAAAAATTAAAATATTTAAATGACCTTGAGAAATTAACTGTTTGCTTGCATAACATGCTGTACATTGGGGACTTCTATAGCCAAGTCATACCTATAATAGCAAGAAAGTGGTCACACATTCGCCCAAGGTGTAGTGGCCTCGAAAAATGAAAACAAAAAAAGACAGTAATCTAAGTAGTGCGAGAGTGACATTACAAAATATTGTTCAATCTACCATTTTAAACTGAATTAATAAGCTTCAACATTTTATATCTTACCTCGAAAATGTTCTATGAAGAAGGCAGTTTACCATTTGGACCCGGGTTTTACGTTTTGTAACTTATATTTTTGAGAGTATAAATTTTAGGTGCACTTAAAGTCATGAACTTCTTGAAGCTGTAGTATACATTAACGGTGATTGTGCAAACGGTTGGAGGTGAACGAAAAAAAAAAAAAAAAACATCCTGTGTAAATAAGTAAAAGCAAAGGGGGTGCAGCCCTAAAGAATGTGGGAAATGTTCCCGTACCCTTGACTTATACACCCATGATTGCAGTCTACATAATGTACAGGTGCAATGAAGATTGCACTAGCTCACTGTGATATCACGGTAACCGCATGTCAAAGATGATGTATTAAATTGTCAACTATACGGTCCGAATATGTTGTAAATGTTCGATGCATATAAACATACAGCATCGTACGGAAATGTTTCATGATTCATAATTAAGTAATAAATTGCAGAACAACGCAAATGGCGTCACCATCCTTAACATTTGAACAATGCAAGCCATCATCCTCATTTCATTTCATTTGCTACTTTTTTAACTTCCCAGCTCTCATAAACACCTACGGATGACCAGGATGAGTTTAAATTTGTACTGAAAATGCTAAGCCTATTTTATGAATTAAGCAACAGACTCGGTGGATATTACTCTGTGACGTCAGCTACAGACTCGGCAAATACCACCTATGTCGTCAACAGCAGACCTATGTTTACCATTCTGTGTGACTACAGTATCAGAATGGGCTCTGAAACTGGTTTCTAAGCCTAAAGTTTGGTATTTTACGTCATTAAAACGTTCCGACAACAATTTTCTAGGGTGTACGTTGTACTTTAAAGACAGGTGACAGGCTTATAAGCCTGGTGGATCTTCAGTGGGTAACATTTTCTTTAAGCGGGTAACAGATGACTCTGAAAAGAAAACTTTAAAATAGAGATTGAAAAACTGGGGAGCATTGTCAAACGAAGAAAAGGGAAAATCTAAGATTTAAAAAAGTTCAGTTCAGTTAACGAAGGATGAAAATGGAAACAAAATAGACCTGCTGATATCAGAACAGCCTTATAAATAACAGCAGACTGGCAGAGGGAATATCGTTCAAGTGTATTTGAGTATAAAGCCTTTAAAGTGACCTTGTCATCCCGTCGGTTCCTCAGTCGTTCATCCTTATGCATGTTTAATGTATCTCTGTTTGTGACAAGCCTTTTTGTTTGAACTACGTTGAGCAACTCTCGATCTTACCCTTTCCAGTATAAGACAACGTATATCACTTGGTGGTGGGTCATATATTTCCAACTTCTTCGTAAGAGGGATTTTGTTCAGATCTAAAGATGACACACTAAGGATTGAGTTCGACACCCTATTTTATACATACAATTATTATAATTATTACCCTTGTTATAATAATCTTCAAGGTTTACTTTCATGAACATTGATGGCAAATAATGATATTATATTTAATTCGATTTATCTAGCTTAAAAGGCTTACGGGGCAAAGCTCGTCGATACATTGATGTTTACATGAAATTTTGGCAAAACGTTTGTTGTCTCATTTGCCTGGATCCACCGTTTAAGTGAAGGAAGTTATAAATAACCATACGAAAATGGAGGTTAATTAAAAAAATTATGAGTAAATGATCCCCAGAGATCCCCGTAGCTAAGGGGCCTTGCATGAAACATGTGTGTAAGTTTATACCAAATCGTAGCTAATTTTCAAAAGAAAAAAATAACAGTAGATTTTAGAAACCATAATCAGGTTCTGATATCGGAATCCAGGACCCATGAATGGTAAAATGAGAGGAGTATTGAGCTGGACTCATTTATTTGTTTATAAGGTTTATGTTCATTCACGTTGCTGTTTGAACTAATATTCAAAGCATTTCTTGAAAGTTGATTTTTCGCAAAAGAAAAAAAAATGGTGAATTTGTTTTGTTTTTTACTTTAAATTATCGATCGCCTCAATGGGGAGGGGCAAAAAGGTAACAAATCTAAGATCTTTACCTGTGCTACATGCTCTTGGCCCCTCCCGAACTATATCATTTCGTTTTTGGTTTCATACATCGAATGCGGTAACATCACTTTATACTCAAAATGTACATACTTTTAGTTGACTTAATTGGAGAATAATATGAACGTAAGTTTTAACCTAAGTATTCGCTTTTTACCGTTTACGAAATAGGTATCTTTCAGTAGATAATAATGCATATAGCACTAAGATTAACCAATGTTACAGTCAGATCTTTATTCCAGTTTATCTGAAAAAGAAAAGTTCATTAATTGAAATTCCATTCAAACGATCCAGTGTAGCACTGTATGCAGATCATAAAGAAGAATTACTAGCAGTAAAAAATAAAGCATGCTTCCTAATCTAAACCATAAATTGAGGTACCGTAGTGACCACTTTATTGCAAGATTGTGACTAGCATGTCTTCATATAGTAGACCAGTGATTCTCCCTTTGGGGAGATTTTGCAGCTCAGGGGATGAACGTTAAGGGGCAGCAGAAGATACTCAATTTAACTGGGACCTTACAAGTTTTTAAGAGATTTCGTCTAGTGGAGCTCCCAAAATGGTTCCCATCAAAAGGAGATAAATGAAGTCAACCATACGAGGAGGTCTAATCCCCCCCCCCCCTCAGGTACACAGTCTAAAAAGTTTGAGAATTATCTTTGTCACAAGATGCACGGAATCGCATTTAACAGTTTCTAGTTTCATTATTTTTCCCAGGCGAGGACCCTCATATTCCCATCAGTAGCGGTGAGGACGGTGACCGGAGGGGCCATGAATAAAAATTGTCACGCCACTTTTTCTGCGAATGTAGCTTTTCCTTCCAATCTATAAACATGACATACTGACATAAGTGACAATTGCAGGTAACTGTAAAGTATTTTTGCAATTTAGCATGAAGCTAAATGTTAAAGTTCTTTCAAAAAGGCAAGTTTTGGGTGGACCAATTTCAGCTTTCTCATGTTTTCTACCTATAGAACAGCTTGAGTGGCACAAGTTTTTCAAAGCCCCATGCAACCCCCTACCATCCCTCTTCTTTCTTCCTTTTAACGACAGGACAAGCCCCTTACAGCATCAAAGTGAACTTACGTCAATTACTGTTGAAATACATACTGATCTAAGGGTGATTTTATTATCATTTTAGAACACTTTTCAGAGTTATTAGATAATGGGAAAATGATTAAAACTTGACTTAGGGTGCTTTATTCTTGAGTCAACAATTTCGTAAATTTTGCATCGACCATGGCCCTTCCTCCCAGGACGTTACACATGGACCCAATCAGAAACCCCAGAGGCCCCTGGTGTCCAATTCCTGACCCCGATCAAGCCTTTGCGTTTTCGGAGCCAAGGTTACATGTAACCATAAAAGGTGACGAATTTCAAAACTTTGTAACATTACTACAATGATTAACCCTACACTCATTGTTTATGTGCTAAAAATATAACACAAAATAGTTTTTGAAATAGCACATTTTTGTTGGAGGTTTACATAGGAAACAATTTCCAAAATTTGAGGTAACGTTTTTTATATTCAAATTTTGAAAAATTTTGAACAAAATCGTGTTACTGCCAAAATAAATTCCTGTGGGAGCAAACTATGTCCTCAAATTTCTGAGAATACACTGACTGTAAAAACAGTGTTTAGGAATTAAACACTTTTCTAAACACTTTTTTGCCCCCACTTTGGAAACACGTTTACACTCTAAACACGTTTTCTAGAGTGTAACTTTATCCTTTGTATGACATTTTGAAAACCTTGGGGATACATCTTCGTCAATGCCCAAGTATTGTCAAAAATGGCTTTAAAAATGTAAACATGCATGGAATTTTGTCCACAGAAACCCCTTTTCAAAGAAAAAAAAAACCGTGGCACCTAACCCTTCCCTACCAGAGCAAAACTTATACCTTTTTTACCTTTCTAACAAAAATTTTTCCCTAGAACTTGCAGCTCATAATTTTCATTATGGTAGCTGCTTCAACAAGCTGACATAAATGTGTGTATAAACCACCCATCCATACTATGCCACTACTAGCATTGTTACCATCTTGTTTAGAGGTGTCACAGAATGCCTGTGAGGCAGACGCTAGTGTTTGCCTTTGTGTATGAGCGAGTAATGCTAAATGTTTATCATAGCGAGCTGTGTAGGAGGTCAGCATAGACTGTAGAAAATGTGTCGAATGTCAGCGAGAAAAACACGATTAAAAAGAAATTATTAAAGTGTGAAACGCTTTCACCTTTCTTTGAGCAGCTTTGCACAAAACGTCAAGCAGGCGAAAATGTTCCTCGCGAATAGGGGAATCTGTTCTAATAAATATTAGAATAGAGCT